>JAFELO010010709.1:609266-626372 GCA_017140195.1 Eumaeus atala | reverse complement strand
TTGAAGTAGCAATTCCTGTGTTCACTTCTTAAAAGTTACCTTTAATAATTAATGTTAAAATTAATGTGCCGTAATCATATATTGAAATGTAAAAAAACGTGCCTTAATCATGCATAGAAGCAGTATTGAAAGTCATCTAGATTATATTCACAGGATATTATTATCAGGCGAATAATTTATAAGAGGTATTTCCACGACTGTGTAATGTTATCTAAATTGGTGTAGCGCGTGCGTGGATTAAACTAGGAATGTGGCTAGTGTGTTGTTTGGTGAGGTTCTCCTTTTTTCTTTTTATAGAATAGGGGGGAAAACGAGCCATCGGAGCCTTCTTTACGACTACCGACGCGGTGCCCTCCTTCAGCTCCCCTCCCCATGGGATTAATTATTATTTGTGAGTAAACTTAAACTAATTAATGTAGCTAAGAAGGAAATATAATAAGTTTACGTAATAATTTTAAACGAAAAAGCACGAGCACTAAAAATCTATATCGAGACAAATCTAACAACGCCTCATAAGTTGAATCCATGAAATCTTTAGGCCGTAGCCGGCTGCAGGTTGCATTTAAATTCCATTGATATACATATTAATAATAGTAATGTAGTCCCAGTTGAATTTCAGTCACGGCGGCCGTTTCTATAGATACTGGCTGACTGCACAGGACATATTATAGCGCCGAAGTGTATGTGCAGGCACAGGTGCTCCCTCATTCTTCTATTCCTAATCCAACAGGGCCGGAGAAAATTCAGGCGTGGGACCGAGGGCTTAACGTGCTGTCCGAGGCACGGGGTTGTAACACTGCCAACTTTTTTACTTGGGACTCTTGTTAAAATTGATATATCCCAATAACACTTTGGTCTGATCCGGGACACGGACCCAGGACCTCACAACTGTGGCTGAACATGTTTACCACTAGACTATGAGATAGTTATTTCCATTCCATTGATATAGCCGTCCATGCAGCGATGTTAGAAAAATCTTGTGGATGGGATACTCAGACCTTTTTCATTTTATAAAAGTTAAAGTAGCGCACATGATAATGTCATGTGTTAGAATGTTGGATTTTCACATTATTTCGCCTCATTGTGGCCTTCGCAACACGGTATTTAGTGTTTCTATCATCATCACTTCAACACTTATCGGATGCGTGTAACGGGTATTGTAAGATACTTATGTCTAGCAGAATTCACTTTTGGGACAAAATAGCAATCTGAGCATTTTCTTGACTACTGTTGCACTAAAATTTCTGCTGGTGTGTTGCCGCCCTCTCTATTTCTCCTTTCGTGGGCTATAGTAAACTAACCGACCGCATGAAATGCGACAGTATAGCTGTCATTTTGCAACGGTATCTTGCAGCGAGCGGTAGCTCCCCGGACCTGCCGGGGCAATTAGGTTACAATGTAGCATGACACTACCTCTTACAAATATATCACTTGTTTAAAAAACTAACGGCAAGCTTGAAAGACCGTAAGAATGTTCCTAGTTCCAAACGATTCACTAAAGATAACGTTTAAAAAATGAAAATCCCACAACCACAAGTCACATGGGGCGCCTGAGGTCTGTCAATAGCGACCCACGTCAGCTCGTGAACATAAAACCTGTCCCGCTCTGATTCATCACGTGCGCCACTCCACGGAACGTACACTTTAACAACGTGTTACGTAGTCAACAGACGTGCTTACTTAAAAAATCTGTTTTCATTAGAACAGCTGGAGTAAATTAAAATAATTAAATTGATTTACCTACCCAACTTCGCATCGGAAGGTAATTACTGCTAAGATATATCGAGTTTTGTCATATACATATACAGCATATGTAACAAAGAAGAACAATATTTTTTTAATTGCACATAATGGTTGTCACTTTTACAGGATGTTAGTATAATACACAAATATAAAACAATTAAAAGTATAAAAAGCTCTTTCGAATGTCTTGATTGAATTGTATTGAAATGGCCTTCAGTGGTAGTAATACAGTCCAGTAAACGTTGAGGTCAATTATCAATATAAGCACGCACTCTTTCCATGGGGAAATTCTTCGCAGCCAATCGTATGGAGTGTTTAGAGACTCCAAATTATTGTGGCATTTAGAGCACCCTGCACTCTCTAAGACTGAACAAAAATCATAATGGAGTGGATTAGAATCGGGACTGGACGACGGCTAGTCTTCAGCTGCGATGAAGTCCGAGACGCTTACTTCCAACTAAGACTGCGTGGACCGGAGCCTCATGGCCCGGCGCCGAGTTCTGCTGGAAGGACCGTACTTGGTCACTGCACATGGTGTTATTAAGGGGCTTAACTAGCTTTTTTAAGATCTTGATACACTTGTGCCGATGTTTTTATAACTTTTTTAACAAAAATATTGCTCAGTCACTCCTTTATGGATAATACTCTTCCAAACCATCACTAAATCAGATAACGCCCGCTATGCACTCTGTCTAATAATTGGGAAGCCTCCTTAGAACAATGAGTGTAAATACGCTCATATTGTTTGTTGTTACTCGATTGAAAAAAAATATATATTCGTGATTTTTTTTACTGCGACCTACCTTTGCGTACCGCTTCAGTAGTTGCTTTGATTTTGCCACCCCAGTTGATTTTTAATTTATCAGCTAATATATAACCAGTGAGACTATTAAAAGCTGCAAGTCCTAAGTCGGCTCTAAAAATACGCGACATGGTTCTTGGTGCTATCTTCATTTCTGGAGATAGAATCATTTGCTTTTGGACAGGATTTCTTCGAATTCTTTTCCTTACTGCTTTGACTACCTTTCTAGCATGAACACTCGGTGGACGGCCATATCTTTCTTTGTCACAAACGGAGGAAGTGTCTTTGTACCTATTAATCGCCCGGTACACAAACATTTGAATACCAAGTATATGAAGAGAGATCTAAAACTTGCATTTGGCTCTATATCTACTTTGCGTAATGCAATCACATCGACTATGTTTTCCTTGACATCCCACTCCATTTTAATGTTGCAAATTATTGTACGATATATTGGCGCCAAAATCAGAAACACACTTAACCGTACAAATAAGACAGATTAAAAATCAAATAATTTTTTTTTTATCGCAACATATACACGGCTACTCAAAGTAAATACGAAAGTTTGCATGCTTGTTTGTTTTCCTTTCACGTATAAACTATTAAATAAACTTGAGTTATAATCTATTGATAATAATAATTTTAAAAGATTTTTCGCTATTATACGCTTATACGTATAGCTGGCAAAAATAAATTTTGATTGCTGCTTACTAAAACATTAGTACAAACACTAAATAGATAAAATTATGTTGCTCTGTGCGAAATTTTCTTTAATTCTATTACAAACATATATGTAAATCGATTGTTAAATAGTGGGAAGGAATGCTAAATATCCGGGAAATTAATAATTTTGAACTCCTGTGTCTCAAGGTAATAAATAAAGTCAACTTTTGACTGACTGTTTCTTGGAAATAAAAAGAAATATATGTACACTTTTATCCATCACCGAACTCCATTTTGTTGCGGTACATCCCGCTAAAGCAACTATCGTCATATGCACAAATAATATTCACCAATGTATAAAAGAATGTCTGTTATGGAATTCAATATTCACAATGAAAATAATCTATATTTAAAATTAACATTCAACCGAAATTCACAGTTTAAAATAGACGGCATTTTCCATTTCCTGGATCAAATTTTTCAGCGGCATTCGAAAAGCAGGGAAATAAAAATATAAAAATATTGGCTCTCTCCTAGGTGATCATTTTGCCGGTCTATGAAAATAAACTCCAATATAATCAGACCTTAACGGTCCACGACCATTGGCCGCTTTCAATGATCATTCAGGTGACTGATCTCCACTGGATGGGCTCTGCACGGAGATCATCCATCAGGTGAATAACTTCCACTCACCTTGCGAGCCAAGTGTATGGTCACACAATACGGACAATGTGGTGTTACCTGCCATTGCCACCTTAGCGAGATTAATATTGGATATTATAATTTTTTCTAGTAATTTCCTTACAAATTATATCTGAAAAAGTCATATCACGGCACATTAAAAAGCACGTTGAGCTATGGCAAACTTGCGAATCAGTTAAAAATGTATATATTGTAACACTGCTCACGATGAGAAGCAGGTAAGTAAGATGTTTATATATTTTTTTTAAATATGTAATAACTTTTCCAATAATTTCAAGAAATGTATACACATACTTAAAAAAAAAAACAATTTAAATATTTTTTGCTAATCCCATTTGTCCAGGAACAGAATTTATCTTTACTCTTTTCGGACCTGAACTTATGCTGTGGAAGCTAAAATTTGCCCAATTCAGCTTTATCAAATTGCTATGAATGCTCGTCTGACGACGAGACTAGGTACAGGGTCGTAAGAGAGACCGATCACCGCACTCTCCCGCAGATGAGAGTGATACATGCTGATATAAGAGTGATTGTAATAGCTAATTTAAGTATTATTATCATGGACAGTGGAACCGAGAGGTCTCTTGTGCCTGACTCTTAGCTACGTCTGGGGCAGCTCGCGCGCTGCGCTGACGTGAAAGTTTGTCTCACAGAGAGGCCCATGATTGCGAGGCCCATACCTCCTGAAGGCGGTACGGGCCTTTATTGGGGTAAATGAACTCACGCACGGTGGTCTCGGAATACCTAACCGGCACGGCGTTATTATTTGTGATACGCAAATCGCAAATCTTACTGGAATTAGTCCTTAATCTGAAAGTGTCGTTCGGACTGTTGATAGCCGAACGTGTGTGCTGTTCTTTACCTTGACCGTATGTTTGTTATGTTGACTGTATGTTTCGCACCTGTCCCTACAATGGGAGTGCGGTGTCGTGTCTAAGAGAGAGAGATACGAAAGCGTTTGACAGTAGTCGTGATGTTGTCGTATTCGTCCGACAGAACGTGTCTGGGAAGACGACCGATGATAAACACAGAGCTCGGATCTATGACAAGAATCATTCAAATGCCCCCTTTGTAAGTGAGGGCACGATCAATTATTATTACGAGATACTTCACGGAGCCCTCTCCACTGGCTAATAAAAAATATATGAAAGGTTCATTAATCACGTCATTACGTGACATAGTTAGCTAAGACAAAATACGAGCTACTGTAATAATAATAATAATAATAATATCTGTGGACTTATCACACCACGTTAGCCTAGTCCTGTGTTAAGTACCGTAAGGACTTGTGTTACAGGTACTAGACAACGGAAAAATATTTAATATTGTTATACATTTAAGAAAATGTATATATTTAAGATTTCTATTATAATATAATAAGAAATACATATAATACGTAGATAAACATCCATGACCTAGGCGGGATTCGATCCCGCAACCTCTGGCGTAACACGCGGTCTAACGGTCGTCAAAGCCGTAATATACACCATTTAATTATTTACTCCCTATAATATGTTTTATGGCTCAAGCACACTGCCAATACCAACGCGAAAAGTTTGTAAAATGCAATGGGATATTATAGACTAAGAGAAAGACATAAACAACATGGAAAAAAGTGGAGTGCCAGTCACGTCGCTACTCAAACCTTATCTCTTATACAGGAATACATAAAAAGTGGTACCGAATGTTAAAGGACGTTATTTCTTAGGTCATTTCTGATGGATTTGATCATACCATATGGCGTCCGAAACCTAACCCTTGTGGAGATATTTAACCTGAATTATATATTTTTTTTATTTTTTTGTATTATTTAATTAAGCTTTCTAGTAATTTAAACCCAAACCCAAAGAACCTATCTTTCTTAATTTAATTGTTATTTTGGTCAATGTTCTGTGAACTTAATAGCATGTGTTATACCTGTTTACATAGTTTAGGGGGTGTAGATATTTTCGAAATAACGTGCAGAATGAGCACCATACATTTTTCAAATAAGACCTCTTTAAAGTTACTTAATAACGCTTCGTAAAAATTCTTCAAATCTGAAATATGAGGAGCTGTCTTTGTTGAAACTGCTACTGTTAAGTTTTAGAAGAATATATATCTTCCTCTATAGCTCCTATGCACACGCGTAGCCCACATCACTTTCGGACATCACCACATTTCACCACTCACCACACCTGCAGGCCAGTAGGCCGCGTTCGCATCTCTATTCAGACCGTACGGCCTCCGCACCTCGATGTGCAACAACCCACTAACACCAGTTGGTTGCCCGCAGGCCTCCCCAAGCCAGTGAAGATGACCCACGGACGGACGGACGTATATTGTCCGAAGTTATCGGATACTTGACTTCATGTTTGTCGAAGCTATGAAATAAATTGAATTTTATTTATTGAAAAACATCAAAATTCAGAAATAAAAAAAATGCAAAAAAAGACGTCTGTAGTCAGAATAGCTCTAGAAACGCTGAAGGAAAACATGGTGGTGCGTTTTGCTTTCCTTAAGTATATGCCACGCAGATTTAGTATTTTAAAAATTAAAATGAACATACAGCCGCATGTGGAACTTTTCCTAAGCCGGATAAAACGCGATGGAGGTGAGCCTATAACTTATTTAGGTCTACCTATTTCCTCACCACATACCCTATTTACTGTTCCACCAATAGTGAACTAGTTGCAATGATGCGGGAAAATAGTACGAGAACACTAACTGTCGAATAATTTTAACATTATCATACAGTTTTGCTCCGCGGTTAACTCTATCTATCAATAACAAACCACTCAACTCTTTTGTAGTACGTGTTTGTTTCCGACATAAATGTTGTCTCAAGTAGTTTGCAACATATAAAATAACTAGCCGCTCCCTGCGGTTTCACTTGTATACTTTGCGACTCTGTAGAGACCTTTTTAATTTAGCACAGAGGATTAACGCGCAGTTGGAGCCTTTTGGCGACTACTGATGCCCTTCCGCAATATGTTATGACGACGTATCCTTTCCTTTTGCCAATGGCCACCGACTACTCACAAACCGCACGAAACGCGTCAACATAAACGGAAATTTACGGCGGTTTCATGTGAATGATGGGCACCTTCCCGATCGCGCCTGCCCAATTATGCCGCAATGGTTACTGGTACCTCTTAATAAACTTTATTATTTTATTTTAGATTGGTGATTGTTATGTTGCACACATTGAGTGAACCAAATGGCAAATAATACCATTGTATATGTTAGGCAATGAAATAACTCGTCATCAGCAATTTGATCTGCTTGTAATTTTACTTTAGACTGTACTGGTTTTCCCGTAACCGTAATCCGGGATGGAGGGCAGGAGGTCAACACCTATGCTAATACTCATGTGGATGTCTGTAGACGCCTATCCGGCTCCGATTTTCCGTTTACATTTTTTATAGAGTAGAGGGACATACGAAACCAACAAGAATCAAAGACAAGAAATCGTTCTACGACTACATGATGATGAACATCAGCATAGTTATGTCAATGCGTTGAATTCCTTTTCACCTCCACCCCTACCCCAATGGGCCACCGGCTACTCACAAACCGTACAAAATACGACACTGTAGGTGTCACTTTACGGCGGTATTAATTGAGCGAGAGATACCTCCCGGGCCCAATTCCGTTGCATAGGGCGATGTAGTGTCATGCACCATGCCTGACACATGACTGACCTTTATAATAATATAATGCAATAAAGACCTTTTTGATGCGGGGAAACGCATGTACGCGCCTTCACCGGCCCTGGGTGGGGTCCAGTAGAATGTGGGAATCGCGGCATATGATGTGCCTAATACCCACAGAAGCCACCGCGAGTGCCATCAGTGCCGCCCTTGGTGAGCTGTCACGGAACAACAATCATCAGGGCACCTCGACGGCTAGTCAGCCCCCTAAGGGATCATCTCCACCTCCACAGATGGGGTTGCCCAGCACTACAGGACAACTCAACCGACTTTGGGACAGTGCATTGTGGTGAGGTCTCCAACCTCGCCAATTGCCCCGTGCTCAAAAGCACCACCTCCTGCTGCTCTTAGGTCCCCTCTTCTTATAAGAATGGTACCGAACGGGATTCCTCTTCCTGATCTTTAAGCCCCCTCTTCTTATAAGAGGGGTGCAAATGTCCCTGTCGGTTCAATTTGTTTCGCCTGGGTTCACCCCAAGCTACTAAGCCCAACCGCCACGACAAGGCTTGAACCATGGTGGGGATGCCTGACGCTACCTCCTGCAATGCAGCATGGCACTAGCTCTTACAAAAATACCTACATTATAAGCGAAACGCTTCCTACTCCTCCTATGTTCACACACATTTTTTGGGAATCCAAAATATAATAGTTGTTATGCAGAAGAAAACACATAATACCGCCGTTAAGTAACATATTCAGTGTCGCGTTTCGTATGGTTTGAGAGTAGCTTATGGCCCATAGGTGGGGGGGAAGAAGGAGGGCAGCGCATCAGCATAGTAATTATGTGGATTTCTCGTTTGCTTCCTATTCTATAAAAAAACCACTTACAACTCATCAGTCAAGTAAAAAATATGTCGTTTTATTTCATAAGGGCGTAGGCTTATCGATGACTAGGCGATCATAAATTCATTGTTTGGTAATTGCCAGATATTTTATTTAAGTCCAAGAGAGAAGTCTAACAGTTTACCCTTCTGAGGGAACACTGACACCCAAAGAACGATTTTTATTATGTCTGTCTGACGATCTGTTTGTAGGCGGTACGCCTGCTATAGAGAGATATAAAGCTAGCTATTTCAAATACTTTTTTTTTTCTGTCTAAGTGGGGAAACGTACGCGCTATCACCGGCGCAGTGTGGGGTCCAGTAGTGTGTGGGGCTTGCGGCACATTATAGTGCGTAAAACACAAAAACCACCGCGAGTACCATTAGTGCCGCTACTGGTGTGGTGCCCCGGAACTGTAAATCGTCTTGGCACCTGTGAGTGAATGAGTCTCCTAAGGGACTGACACTACCTCCATGTAGGGATTTTTCTAATCAAATCAGTCTCGGTGTGTCGTGTTCCCGCGTGCGCAAATGCGCCTCCTTCTCTTGCACTTCACTTCCCTGACCTAATAGAAGGGTACAAATTCAATCGGTTCAATTGGCTTCGCCCAAGCTATCTAGGTTCTCCTCAAGGTACTGAGCCCCACCCCAACAGTAAGGCTTGCTTGATCGGAAGAACCATGGTGGGGAAAGCCAGCAATCCTGTCTGGTTATTCATGGACAAAGCTATAAATATATAAAGGATCACTGGTGTACAGCGATTACCTTCAACTGGAACTCAATGATTCACAAAAATAGAAGATCCACAATCTCATACTGAACTGTCATTCTAAAGCATCCTTGATTATACACGGATATATGTTTTTCCAAACTGAACCTTACGCACAAGAATTTAAGTCGTTTTTATAAAGCAGATTTTATGTGAAAGAAGTGTACAATTTAACATTTTTTTTGCATAGTCCATTGCACTTACGTTCTATGTTGTTTTCTTTTCACAAAGTGTATAATTTGACATATGAACATCTTTTATACTAACAGGCTTGAGACGCTCACTGTTAATCTTTGTAGTTTTTGTAAATAATTGCTTGAAGTATGTTAATTTGATCTGGTTATAACGATACATACACATTTAATTACGAATGCTTCTCTAAGCATTGTGTTATATGATTATGTGGTAGTGGATTAGGTATAATTGATTAACTAGAGTCGGAAATCTCCATAATATTAAACGGATGAATGTTGCATAAGATTACATGCGTTAATATTATGTATATCATCAAAATGAGAGGTATACGAGTCTGCTTAGCACAATCATAATGGCACCGTAAATTACCGTTGTAAAGTAAGTCGTAATTAAAGTCGGTATAACGTGTACTTATTAATTTTGAGAGATCAAATGAGCAATCGGAGCCTTTTTTACGACTGCCATGAACATATGCATAGTTATAATGCCGATGCATTGCCTTATGTTTCTCCTGCAATTCAGAGGGCCATCGGCTACTTACAAGCCACGATACCGAAGATAGATAACTTTACGGTGGTATCATGTGTGCGAGAGTTCCACCCCGCTCCCCGGAAAGGAAGGCAACGCATCTGAGCGACAATAATGCGAGTATCTATCGTTGTCCGGTAGGTATCGTCAAAAAGCAAAGTCCTAAAATTGTGTTTTACCCGCCTATAGGTGCTATACAGAAACATATGAGAATCACATGCTTGCTGTACAGCTTCTGAAGCGTCGGGCTAGCTAAATAATTTAACAAAAACACCCCACTCTAAAACTAATTGTTATAAAATAAACGTACACCATAAAAACAACATGGCGCTTTGCTTTATAGATATTGTCCTCGTAACAGCAATGTTTTGATGTGTAAATAATTCAGAAAATTTCAGACTGGATGAAATTAAGATTGGATGCATATGGCACTCTTCGATCCTCGCACTGTGCTCTTGTAAGTGCTACATTAATTTTGCATAGCATATGCTACACATCCCCGTTAAAAACATCTTAGATGTCGGTTCACTGATATCCTTTTTTTGCTATCGTAATTGAGAGCCTCGTGGCTTATTGGTAAGCATCCTCAACGAGAGTTATAGAGTTTCGGTTTCGAATCCGAAGAGGGAACATAATGTTATTGAGAATTTTTAAATTTATTTTAATACTCCGCAGTCGTGAGACTATTAAGTACGTTAAAGGTTTTCTCTCCAGGTGTGTCGGATTGCCATCGCATCGGTATAACAGAATAAGGGCATAAATATTGAGCTCGTGTCTGCACACCTGTACACTATAATATGTCCTACGCGGTTTCCTAGTCTCTATAGTAATATACGAAAAAGTTTAGCTTCGCCTTTTTTTGTCGCCTGAATTAGTGTCACGTGTTCGTAAATATACAATATAAAGTTGAAATAATTCTTAGAATCGAATGCAACTGTATATTATACCCCAAAAAATCTATAAATCTCCATATAAGTCCCCCAGGATTTTTATTAAATCAAATTCTTACGGTAACCGAAATAAAATTGATGAATGATTGTTACCCAGCTGCTTCAGAAGGAGGGTAATGCTTTGGCTGTTGCAAAGTAGGAATGTGGTCCCTCATAAGCCATGTGGACACTACTTCAAGCCGGATTAATCGAGCGAAATTAGGTAAGTTCGTAAGACAAAGATTATTAAGTCTTTTTAAAGGAGCTTCGAAAGCACGGTCTTTTACATTTTATTACAAGTTGCACTTCAAACTTAAATTAATTGAATATGCCAGAGGAGATTCCCATGAAACTATTATTATCATAGGTAATTAATGTAATTTCGGGATATTGAATTTTCTAAGAAACTACGAGGGGTGGTATATAAGTGGGCGTATTTGAAATATCATCTTACATATCACTGTAAAACCTTCAATTTCAAAATTCAAGAAGCCAAGATCTTACTTAATTTTAAACATTGGAACTGCTCAACTATTTTAGCTGGATTTACAGAAAACCTATTGATTCTTATTTAAAGTAAGAAGTAATTTTATTGCGATGGTACAAAACGCAAACTATTTTACAGAGCATGTACATAACACTGTCTTACTAAGCGGAAACACATAGTCCGGAACACAGCACGTTGACATTCATCACGATAGCTCTGTAAACAAGAATGTAGGAAATACGATAATAGCGTCCTGAAATAGTCCTAACTGTGAAGTAATAAGACGCATATTTTTATGCGTGGGTTATATTTCAGATAGGAAGATACTTCCATCGCGGGCTGAGTAAGACGGGTGAAGCCCGTGTATCTTCTCATCAATACTCATGATCAGATTAATTCATCTCACTATCCATATGTTTCGATCTCATGTGAACGTTAATAAGAGAATTTATCGGTGAATGTCAAATAACAGGAAATGCTACATTTAATAAATAATTTACTTTATAAAAATTGTGACCTATATTAATTATAATGGCTAAGTATGAAAAAAATGGCATAGTAAAAAATGTGGCGCTAAAACTCAAACAACCGCTCGAAAGAATGAAATGCGCACGCAAGCTTATAGGAAAAAGATATACAAATAAAAAATACAAGAAAAATGGATGAATAACTGAAGTTAATATTTCACAATATGTTTACATCATTTAGATGGCTACGAAATATTGATGTCTTAAGTTTACGCGAATGTTACTTGAGCTCGTGCTTCTGAAACGTCGGGAAAGTTAGATAATTAAATAAACCACCAAATAAAAGTAATTTTACTGTAATGAGTAACATTCGTAGTCATCTGAATGATATAAACAGCTTATGAAATATTAACTTCAGTTAAAATAAATTTTTTCTTAAAGATCTTATGTTAATGTAAATACACAAAAGGTAAATACATCACTCATAATTAATATGCCAATGTGTTGGGGCCACTGCACTATTTCACTTATGTAAATAGCCTACCTAATGTACAGCTACAATGAATTTGTCAGTCTATGCCTGTCTAGTGGCCACTGGAGATAATTTTGAAACGGTTCTAATACGGCTTCCAAATGACTTAGATATTCTTATAAAATGGTCACACGGTGTGGATTTTAAAATAGATTCCAACAGAACAAAATTAATGTACATTAGTACTAGTCACAATAGAATCCCTCTTAAACCGATAACTTGTAGCTCATAAATAACAATGTTTTCATTTACATAATTCGAACACTGCAGGATGTACGAGAAAACACATAGGGCTTACCATGGATGATCGGCTCTGCTGGAAAAAACATAACAAACTTTGAGCTATGTTAGCAAAATTTTCTCAAACAAAACACAAAATTCCCTATAAAACACTATCACGACTTTACAAAACTTTGGCGGAATCAATTATATCCTATGGGCTGTCGAGTCCATTATTATAATTATTTATTATTGGTGTTGTATTGAAACACTAATGTTAAATCATGCTGTACTTAGATGTCACGAGAGACTGCCGCAGAATTCATTTATATGGAATACCCACCCATATTTTGTTTTCATACAATATATGTATTTACTCAAAGCTGCATTGGTAAATGAATATTCAACATGTATAACGATATCTTTTCTAGTATAACTTAACGCTGTAGAAGGCGCAGGGTGTACGCTTAAACTCGAATGAGTATTTGATTACACCTTAGTTGTTGTAAAATTTTCTTTTTTATCATGATTAATAAAGGAAGAAAAAGAAAAGAAACAATCTTAATCTAATTCAGTACACATTGCCAATTCGTGCGCGTGCTCATCTCTCATAGTTTTATTGGGTATGGTTAATAGTTTTCTCGGATTAAGCGGAGTCTCATTTCATCCTTAATGTGCGTCAGAGCTTTAACCTTCTGTTTTAGTCAGTAAGGTTTACAAAATGCCTTACGTTAAATCTACTGATTTTACGTAAGGCCTTGTGTTTATTAAAGATATTTATGATTAAATTTTATGTACCAGATTTCACGTATAAAAATGAGAACCGCTCAAAATGACTTCGGAAATTAAGGCGGACGTAGAATCGGAAGCCGCAGAACGTGACCCGAAAAATTTATTCAATATCTTGTTATAGGTATTATGAGAATGTTAATGAAATATAGTTAACAAAAAGAAACGTATTAAATAGTATCCGCTCAAAACTAATAGAGTAGTTTTATTAGTATAGTAATCAGTTTACATAACCATAAATTTAAAACAATATAGATACATGTCTCTTTTTATAGTATACGGGGATTATGAAGCCCAAGAATGCGCGAGGGCTACTCACAAACCGCTGAACTACCACCCCGGTCCTGACGGCCTAATTCCGATGCATGGGAGGTTGTAGTATCATGTACAATGGTTGGCACTACGCCTTACTAAAGACATTACAATTTAATAATATAAATTTAAATTTAACAATTACACTACAATTCAGAATATTACAAATTTAATTTTTGTACAAAATATCGTAATGGTAATGGGATAGATTTCACACGGGTGATTTTGAGGAGCACAGTTACATAATTCATAATAAAGTAAATATGCATAAAACTAAATGTATCTTTAAAATATATTACATATAGTTAATCTTAGTTGTTACGAAAATATCATCGGTCCACAGCCGCGGCACGTAGGATTTGCCAATTGAAAGCGGTTTCCAACGAAGCAATAACGAGTAGCAACGATCAGCCATTCGTGACGGGAATACTCAATGACCTCATTAGAAGACTTATTATTTGCTCAAAGCGTTGGCAAATTATTTATAAACTAGATAGAAATAATTTTGATATGAATAAAAAAAGCTTTTGAATTAAGAATATTGCAAAGCGAACTCCCATCCCCTTTTCAGGGTATTGCGCGAATTTTGATTTTTGAAATTTGGTACAGTGGGAGGTTATATGGCGAAGACGTGCAGAAAGTTAATCTTTAATATAACATGTATTAATTAGATTTTACTATGTCAATACAAACCGTATTCAAAGTTAGTTTTACTTCAAGACACTGTCAAACTGTGTTCGAAGTTGAATTGTTCTTTCCTGTAATTAATATTGAATTTCGATCTCTGTTCAGCCACTAGTAAATATAAATCTAGTCTTGTATACCTTTTACTTTTTGGAGGGACCTACCACTAGGGCTAAGACGAGCGAATACTTTCCGTCTTCTAGTTTACGGAGACGAAAGGGGGATAGACCCCCCTCTTGTCCCACATATGGGAAGAGATGTACCGGATTGGTTTTAGACGTATCTAGTAGTAACCATTTTTAAAAAGGAGAAACTCCCCAACACACTTATGGTCCAGTGCCGCTATGGTATGGATAATTGAATTCGTGTATTATTTGGCTTATCTAAAGTCTCGTACCTAACTGAAAATCTGGTGACAGCGAGTTTTAGTCAAAATCCTCCCAAGAGGCTCAATTGAATTTTTGAAAATTTTCTTGTTTGTTTGTTGGTATGACAATAATTATTGAGTAAAGTATATAATTTCACCATTATATCACGATATAGTCATGGAATCATAACTTACGTTGGTAAAACTGCGGGGCGCACCTACTATAGTACAATTGTACCCATAACTGTAATAGTTGGGAATGTGAAAGATAAAAATAAATTAAAAGCTTCTGTTAACGTAACTTAAGTTTAAGAGTCTCTTCAGTTGAGTAGACTTTTATATTTTATTACGTGATTGTTTCACTTCACGGTAACTAGCTTTCACTTTTTTATTGCTATCTAGTTTATGGAATAAAATTGAACATTAATATATTTATTATTTCACTACCGATGCCTTCAAATATTCGCACAGCCAGAGGATATGACTATACTACAAAATATGGTAGATGTTAACGAGATAGCTGCAGCCACCTGGTCTGAACAATTATCCTATATCTTATGTCGTATGATCCACATTTAGGTTACGCTTATAATGATATTGATACGACTACCACTATAAGTATTACGCCACAAATTTTTATTAAATAAACTAATGTTATAATACGAGGGTGGTTGTAAAAGTACTCGGCCTGACTAGTTAATTGTGAGAAGTTCGACGCGTGTGCGGTAATTAGTTATGATTTTATATTTTTTTGTAACAAAGCAATCGGACATACTTTCTGCAGATGGAGCAAATAGAGCAGCGTGCCGTCATTAGGTACCTTCATGAGAAGGGACTACCACCGAACGCCTTCCATGATGATATGATCAACACTTTAGGAGATTCTACTATGTCTTATTGATCCGTCAAGAAATGGTTAGTAGAATTCTCAAGCGTAGTAGAGAGAGTGTGAAAGATGAACCCCGCTCTAGAAGGCCTGCGACGTCCACTACAGACGAAAATATAACAAAAGTTTATTTAACTATGGGAGACAGCAGTTTAAAAATAAGTGAGATACCTCCACGGACGGTCGTAAATCTCCCTGTCATCTCTTATGAACGAACTCAGAACATTATAATCAATGATTTGGTTTTTTACGAGGTGTCTGCGAGGTGTCTCGTATAATGTTGTAAATCAATATCAACCGAAAGCCGTTACGTGTGGTAAATTGTACGCATGATCTGGTATTATAAAGTGTTTTTTACGTGTTGAAACTTTGTACGAACAGCAAAACTTGTAGAATAGAGAAAAGAATGAATGGAATACTACTATATTTAGTTAATTGTAGTGCATATTTCAATTTACAGAAAAGTTTTCAAAAAATTCCTTCATAGTAAACATTGTTTGAAAGGTGTATTATACAAAATGAAATAAATTGTTTATTATTAATATTTACTTATTAAAAGAAATGACACTAAATGTTATCTTTTGTTAAATTAATATGTTTTTTTTTCCTCAAAATTAGGTGTATGTAATGTAATGTAAAGAGATAGAGCGACCAAAATAATAAAATGAATTGAAATTCCATACTTGCTTATACTGTAATTGAACATTGCGCAACGCTAAAGTACAAAGTAACGAGTATCAACGTATAGTTAACAATCGACACCCGCCGCTCACAGTTACGTCCAGTATGATGTTACATATTTCGGGAGGACCCTATCAGGAGATACCTTTTCACACACTAATGGTGTGTTTGTTGTATTCATAGCATATGTTATCATTTGGAAGTATGCTTGTTAACGAACTAAATTGTATAGATAAAATCGCCTAAAGTGAGGGCCATTTGGCCAATCATATGTACTAAATTAGGAGCCATGTTTCATGTTTGATGATGAAAATCTTTTTTCTATCCATATAGGTATACCAGCTGACCCTGCAGACGCTATTTTGTCGGGTTGGGTGAAAGTAAGCCGATTTTCAGATATACTGGATACGCATTAAAATTCGGTAAAATCGGTAAAGCCGTCTCGTAGGATTAAGATACAAGCGAAAAACGACTCACCGATTAATTACGAAATCTCAGAGAGTATGAAATCTACAAACTTGGAATTTTGTAGGTAGACCCCTTTTAGAGTGAAGAGATCCGCAAAGAACTAAGGTTGCGTTCTGGAGGTAAATTACGCAGATGGAACCGCGAGGGGCTGCTAGATCGTAATATATTCTTAAAACTTCTTCATGGAAGTCAAAACTATCACCAGTTCCAATTATACCCAATGCTATATGTAACCCTACTAATTGAAGGGAAAAGGAGAAGAATGTTAACGCATCTTCATAATATTACTGATGATTATGGGCGTCGTAAGCCACAAGAAACTCAGACTGCTAGTTTATTCTCTTCTGGTATAAAAAATAGAAAGTGTAGT
>JAFELO010010709.1:577039-600412 GCA_017140195.1 Eumaeus atala | reverse complement strand
AGATTCGACGAGATCCATTTTCTAACAGACCTATGAAATTGATGGAGCTAAATTTATGAAATCAATTTAGCTATACATATGTTTAAAGTAAGCAGATTACTTTTCATATAACGCACTATTATTAAGTTAAATTTTATGTTCTTAGAGCAATATTACAAAATAACCAAGTAAAACGCGACAGACTCACAAAACTAGGTAAGACACGACGGTGTCAAAAAACAATTGAATTTGTGTTAATTATTAAAATTAGGACCATCACCTTTAATCGACCAACTAATTTTATCTATCGTTTGTTTAAATAAATTGATTAAGGGCTTATTGCTGATGTACTTACTCTCTTACAATGTACATCTCTCTCATAATAATAATAATCATAATAGCACAAATGAAGTTCGTTTCCATGTCACCGGAAAACGCCTTCAATTTCATGTTATTTTTTATTTTTCACTACACTAAACTATAATTTCTAATATGTATTGGTCCAGTTTGTAAAAAAATAAAATAACATTTTACAGTGCTCGGGTTGTTTTAATATGTTATAAAATTTTAATTACTTTTTATACAAGTAAGTTATAATATTATCAAACTATCATACTCTCCACCCACCCGTGATCATGGTTGCTGTCAAGCTTCTGAAACGTCGGGCTACATAATCAATTTAATAAACCGCGATAAAAAAGTAATTTTATTGTAATGCCTAACATTCGCATAAAATTAAGACATCAATATCATACTCTGCTACAATTTTAGTTTTTGTTTGCAAGTTTGAGTCAATATCACAGCAGGCCGCGCAGTGCTAATTTACTGTAGGCCTGCTAAAAAAATGTACTTTAGCAATGTTGCTACAATTTCTCTTGTTGTGAATATATTTTATGTTAAAAACGTTGAAACACGTTTTATTTCTTGCTGGGGCAAACTCATATCGGTCACTAGCATTGCAAGTATATAACCTGAACAGGTACACCTACACTCTATGTTATGCAGCCATCACGGACCAGTCACCGCACGGAAATCGTCTTCCCACCTGGTGAACGGTTGACCAACATTTCGTTTTCCTAAACGCGGCCTCCACTAAAGAACCTCCGTAGCCCACCTGCCATCTGATCTCTTGAGTATCTAACAGCCCATTGCCACTTCAATGAGCTTATTCTTCGCATAGTATCGGACACCTAAGTTCTCTGCCTTTTGACTTCGTTACGAATATTATCGAACAAAATAACACCCATCATAGTACGTTCAATAGCCCGCCGCGCTATCGCAAACTTGCGGACTAGTCCTAAATTAAGAGGCCATGTTTCAGCCCCGTAGGTACTCACGGGGATAACGTGTTGGTCGAAAAATTTCTTGTTCAAGCACTGTGGTATGAGCGACGTGAGAATACGTCGATGCTTTCAAGCAACCCAAATCAACTAAATCCTTCTATCTGCTTCTTTTTCGAAGTTTTATAATTGCAATAGTTGCCCGAGGTAGACGTATTTGTATGCGATATCAAGAACAACGCCATAGATGTTTATCGGCCTATGGAGAACGTGCTTATTGAACATGACCGTTGTCTTGTCCGAGTTCATCCTAAAACCAACACGTCGGGAGGATTCATTTAGGCTATGCAACATTTCCTGTAAGCTCAAACGATTCAGGCAATACAAAGATATCGTTGGTGAAGCGAAGATGTATTAAAAACGTCCTCCAAAGTATTAGTGAACACTTTCGGGGAAATAATATCTTTCTGTCGCACTCCTCAATGCAATTGGATTAGCCTTGTTTGGCCCCATAAAATGCTCTTAGTACTTCGAGGTATCGCCAATCGACAAGAAATAGCTGTGAAGCTTCCAGAACAGCCCAGGTTTCGACACAGCCTAAGGCTTTTTCATAGTCCACAAAGGCAAGGCAAAGTAGCTGGTTGTACTCATGTGTCGTTTGTACAACATGCCCTATGTTGAAAATGTTGTCCAAGGTGCTGAATTCTCTGCGAAACCCAGCCAAGTCTCTCGGAACAACTCGTAAATATGGCCAAGAAGTGAAATTGGTCTGTATTTTTGAAAAAAAAAAATCATTTGCCACCCTCAATCCCAGGCTTAGAAGAAACGGTAACCCCGGAATCAACCCGAATTTAAAACGTACAGTTTATAGGATGATAAAATTACATTTTTTGCAAAATTTGTTTTAAATAATAAATTACACTAAAAAATTTGTTATGGTTGGAAGAGGAAAAGAATACTACATTTTATTTACTTGTAATTGTTTTCAAAAAGTACGTAACTCAATTTCTATTCATAACAACTAAAGCGAAATAATGTACTATACAAAATTTGTATACTGAAATTGGAAAGATTCTCCGCACGACATCAATCGCTAAAGAGGTATTTTTGTAGCGCTATAAATAAAAGCGTCTAAAAACCAAACTGGCAGTGAGGCCAGTGTACTTTATTATTAAGACATATATTAAATAAAGTGTAAATATTATGGATGACAGGATGGAAATATGGCAAGAGGAAAAGGATTCGGGCAAAAGTGTGTGTGTGCTTTTGTACACGCGTAACAAATTTTACTTCTTTGGCGTAACAGGATAAAAGTCTTTAAAAAAAATAAGTTATTTATCACATTGAAACCTTTATTCTAACCTGTTATGTTAAGTTTTCTTGAAAAACAAAAATGTTGGCTTTTCCTAATTTCAAGGTGACTGTGTGTTTTTCGTGACGTTTGCTCTCATAATTTTTCCCAAACGCTCCAAAATAATTATAACTTCAAAAAGGATGTTGCTTTTTAAAGTAAGTTTTACGAATGCTTTAAGAAATCCTACTTAGGTCTTTTAATAGTAAATTTGTCTACTATTAATAATATATGTACAAGGAACGCCGAGTTAAGCAGAATTCGTGACACTCTTGGAGCCACCCTTGGAGCAGTCCTTTAACTTTAATTGTAATACACATTATAATACAAAATAATATATATATAATATAAATATGTTATCAAATACCATTTATACTTCGTTCACAAATATACCTATATAATTAAAATTAAAATATATATCCAGTCCTTCCTATCATAATATCAAAAATTAAAACTGTTAATGTTCGCCATATGAGTGACGGAATAAGAAAAACTCAAACTCATAACTCAATAAATCGTCAAACAAAAAACGCTCCGAATGTTTCGCCGACGAAATTGTATAAAGGAGTACACTCGGCTCGGCTGTAATTGGACAGTTCTGTTGCTGTTCTATACAACATTTTGTGGATTTTTGCAGGCACAACTTTCTGAGCGCTCTTTGGTCCCGCGGCTATCCACGCTCTACGAAGTACAATACATTTTAAACATCCTAGTGCTATTTGATAACTTTGTCACGTTCTACGTTTTGACAATTAGATACCATAAAATTAGGTAAATGTTAAAAAAATATTTACCCAATTCATACAAGGGAGATGGGTTCATTTCATTAGCAAATAAACCAATCCGTCTTACTGACCTCTTGTAAAGGTTATGTAGACCGGACTGGTGGCTCAAATGCCACCATTTAACCCCAAAACTCATTTACCTGCACTAGAGGATGACGAAAAGTAGAATGCTGAGCCAACACACTAGAGAGTCAATGTACTACTAGTTCCCTCCCCACAGACCCCTTCCATTTAGAAGAGGTATACAGTATAGTAACGGCCCGTACCGCCGGGCGGTGATGATGAGACCATATGTCTGACGGACTCATAAGAAGTAAGAAGTAAGGATGTATATCATAAGAAGTAAGGATGGAATTACATACAAGGTGCTGAAACAGCTACCTCCCGTTACTGTACACCTCCTAGTGTGCATTTCTAACGTACTGATATACTGATACCGATCGCAAATAGCCACCTATCAAACAGGCAGTTCCGCCACAGAACAGAGAAATATAATAAAATACCAACACAGAAAGCTAGAGGGTGCAAAGGAATTATGCACGCAGCCACTAAAATCTGGGATAAACTTCCCCCGCCCATACATAGAAACGTGTCACAGTTCCAAGAAAGTAACATACCAAAATACATTTATTAAAATTTCAAAAAGAAGTATAAATAACTTTTTAGCCATAGGATTGAAAAATATCTCCAATGATAAACATAACATGAACCAAAATCGAACAATGTATACTACATTTGAAATATGCAATATATGGTTGTAAAAATATATAATAAGGTGTAGGTCCTCGATTAGAGACCACGTTAAAGAGCTGTCCCAAAAGTGCTTTGACCGTGCCCTAAATCACAAAAAAAGTTATTGTTAAGACGTCAGAATACTATCCCATGCTAATAACAAACTCTCGTTAACCGGCCGAAGCACGTATTGCATGACGCCAACGACGAGATCGCGATAGCAGTAGCTAAGTCCGCCGAAAATGACATAGCACACCAATACACGCACCCGCAGTAAAATTCCAGGAGGGCTGGCCCTCCTGGCATTATGGAGAAGCGACCGCAAGTTGTCTTTATTGTGAGTTGGACCAGGATGCTGAGCAACATATGCTCCAAGCATGTCCTGCTTGAAAGTCTGAACGTCAAATCCTGATTGCGAAACCGGAGAGGACCTCGCCTTGCCTGCGGTTGTGGCAGCTATGCTTGGTAGGGAAGCGACATGGAGGGCTGATTTTTTTCATTGCTCTCAGTGAGACCGCCATGGTCCGGAAGGCAACGGTCGAACGGGAACGGGAAAGGGCCGATCCAGCTTATCAGGCACGTCGTTAGCGTATTGCCAATCGTCCAGGCTCAGCAGCCCCAACGCCCAGGGCTTCATAAATTGGGCTCTTCCATAGTTCTCTCCTCTGCAGATGGGGATTACTGCAGACAGCTTAGCCACCCCGGTATTGAAAAAAGGAAAGAGGAGGATATCGAGTGCAATCATGCGCCTACGGATGATTTCTGCCTTACGAGCGGAACCTAGCACTAAGGAGTGGCAGTGTATGTCGTTCGAATCCAGTTCCCGCAGCCCCTCTGTGTTTACGATGCATCACTATCGCAGGGGTTTTAGTTAGGTTAAAATCCCACAAAACCCAGTTGCTAGTCCCCAAGCACTGGGTGTCTTGTTGAAGATTTCCCCCGCCTAAAAAAAAGCTGACCCGGTCAACGTTGTTTTGCCGAGTTGGGTGAACGACTCTTATGACATATGGGTATGAAAAATAGATTGTAGATTATTACCAAACGTACTAAACATGCATGTAAAATTGGTTAAATACGATAAAGCCGTTACGGAGGAGTACGGTAACTAATATTGTGACACGAGAATTTTATAGACTAGATTAACTATAATGTCCTTGGTGTGTAATATTGTATTAATTTGCATTAATAAATGTCTTAGAAAAGGACACTATTTGATTCTAATTTAATTTGCAAAGTTGGGACTTGGTCCTACTCCGGTTTATGCAAATTATAGAGACAAGCGAGTATGACGCTCAATTTATAACCAATACAACAATTAAATTGAAGTAAGCGCTTTGTGCGAGTAAGCAGATCGGAAATTGCACTAACTAAGTACCTTAGCCCTCCTATGTTATGTTAAGACTCATGTCGTGTTCATGAGCCGTGTGTAACAGGGGCCAGCAAGTAACACAATAAAATCTCCCTCAGAAATTGCACTATATACTTTTGAAAATGATATGAAAAGCAGTTCCGCAAATTTAGAGAAAATCAACCACATACGGACTAACAGCTTTAGCTTAGTCTTTATTTTATAATATTATAGGGGATGAATAAAACAGAATAATCCACAAAATAATAATAATGAGTCCTCCTTGTCGAATTTTGGCTTCTGCAGTCATCTCTATTGAGAAGAGCCATCTGCGCAAGACATGTTATAGTGCACAAGTGTTTCCGCAGACACAAGTGCACTCTCCATTCCTTTATTCTTCTATTCAGATGGGACGGCAATCCGAAACGACCGGAAAGAGATCAAGCGCAGGACCGACGGCTTAACATGGTCTCCGCGGCACGGGGGTACAAAACCGCCAACTTCCTAACTCCGTACAGTTATTAGAATTTTGAAAATCCTAATAGCACTTTTTTGTATGGTGCGACCCGGAATTCGAACCTGGGACCTCAAGTCTGTGGCTGAACGTGCTTACCACTAGACTACGCGGCAGTTAAAACAAAATAAAAGTCTTCATTTTAGATAATAAAAATATATTTTAGTACTTACATAATGAGTTTTTTACGCTTGGGGTCTTGACTTATGTAAAAATGTATCTGTTATGTTTGTTTCGAGATTTCATATTTATTGTAGCTTAAATCGCGCAAAACTATAAAAATGAAGTTCATTTACTTTTAATTCCTGGCACGCCACTTTAGATTGAACAAAAAGTTGAGATTCACTGCCTCGCTCAGTACAACTCTAATCGGCGTGACAGACCCAATGAATTAAGAATAGTTTAGAAGATTTAGATGGACTAAAATATTCTTTTACGTCGCAAACAAAGTTCCAAGTGAAACGACCTTTGGAAATGTACATTAGAGTTTTTAGATCGTGGGCGTTCGAAGTAATATATTTTTGTTCTAATCCATTTGACTTTATATATTTGGATCAGCTACGTCCTATAAGACAGAACACAGGAAGTGATGTAAATGTGTATGTCTGATATACAAGCTGGATGTTCTAGCAAGAGGAGAGACAAGCAGGGGAAGTTACTGGGGTGATGAATCTCTTACTGTAATACTGCCACAAGGCGATAGCTATGCTTTCGCCTTTCATGAGACAAGACAAGACTCCGTATGATCATTTGCCCCCTTATACCGTAATGAAAAGTTATAACATGATTATGGCCACGTATTATATCGTTTCTAAGAGTTAGATAATAGTCTAACAGGAGATTGGGAAAAAAAGCACCTGGTCTGCACACTGAAAGCGTATCTAATCATGAAATGTATTTAAAGTAAGGCGCATATTTGTTTATGGTTTGATATAATAATTATTATTATTATTACCCAACTGTAATAATAATATTTATACGTCATACTAGGCTTACTAGGAGCTTAACCATCAGTATTATCATTATTAACTCTAAGCTTCGTAATGTCATCATCCGCTTAGCTCGTAGCGAATTCCTCGCCCACTAATATTGTATGCAGAGCAATATGTAAAATATTAATTGACAAGTAACCAATAATGATTAGTTTTGACACGAAAAAAAGAAATAAGAACAGGATAAAACTAAGTACAAAGATACCAAATAACCAAATACAACAAAAATAAATAATATGACTTCAGAAAATCTACAAAGGCCTACCAAAAAAGAAATAAATTAAGATCATAGGTAGTCCTGGGATGGTCCCGAGGGTGGGCCCTCCTTCGGAGTCTATAAATGGCATTAGTATTCCTTACAGAAAGTGTGTTAAAAACCTCGGTGTATATCTTAATCAACATCTGTCGTGGACACATCAAATAAAGGAGATAAGTAGGAAAGTATTTGCAGCGTGGCACCCGATTAGGCGTCTTGATTATTTTCTCCCTGTTCCAACCAAAGTTTATCACTATTAGACCACGCAGATAGTTGCCTTGTTAATTTAACGGAAGCACAATTTAACATGTTAGAGCGTCTTCAAAATTTAGCGATAAGGTTCATTTATGGCGTTAGAAAATATGAGCACATAACTCAGTATTCAATAAAACTTAAGTGGTTGCCTGTTCAATAACTTCGTAATTTTAGAATCATTTCGATACTATATGCAATACTAATTGACCCTAAAACACCTGTTTATCTGAAGTAAAAGTATAAATTTCGCAACTCTGATGGTAAGGAGTTGCGATCTTCAGCTAATCTCCTTATTCAAATTCCTGTCCTCTATACAAAGTTCTTTAATTCTTCTTTCATTATTAACACTATTTTATTATGGAACGCCCTACCTACAAATATCAAACACCCGCAAAACTTAAATAACTTTAAAAATTATTATCTTTCCAGCTAAAATATATTAAATTTACATATTTACACCAACATATTTACACCTACATATGTTTATTACAGACAAAAATAAGGTTCTTTCTCTCTTGAGCACATGTTATTATTTATGTCTTACAAATCTCACTACACCTAGCTTTACTCTTGCCTCATTGCATATAGCAGGTTATACAGATCGGTATTACGGTTTTTTTTTATAGAAAACAAACAGCCACAATTAGTTTGATACTAGCATCACACGCTTATATCCTCACAGTTAATAGTTACATAGATGATAGAGGGATCGTCATATCCATCGTGATGGGCCCTTAGCTACTAAAATTTTAATAATGTGAGTAAGTAAAAGATACTTCCCCTATCGTGCCCGCTGAATTTGGTTAAAACGCTAGGTATTTATATTTTGCTATATGGCGAAGTATTAAGCTATGTATATATTATTTTTGAAGTGAACATATAAATGAATATTCTATGAATATTTCAACCGTCTTACTATTACAGTTCTAATCATCATCCGTAACAGCACGTTTCTTGTATGGCATCCCCATAAATACTTATTTTAGCCACTTTTTTGATACCTTTTGTTGTAGGGGTAAGAACTTGTGAAAATTTCAACTCTCTAGCTCTCGCGGTACATGAGATAGAGCCTGGTGATTGACGGACCGCCGAGTTTTAATAATAGAGCCCCGTTTCCTCCCTTAGAGTACGAAACCCTTAAAAGGTTAACGAATTTCGTAATAACTTATAAAACAGGTGTTCTGAATAGAAAATGAAAGACGGAAAAATAGAAAAGTATATAAAACCATGTATCAAATTTTTGTGCACATTTCAATAATATAAAAATATTATGCACATATAATTACGTAATTGCATTGATCAATATAATGGCACATGTCTTGCTATAAATATGTATGCTACAAAGAAAAAAATGCAGGTGACGTTTATTCCTTTAAGTATGTGTTCGTACAATACACAAGTATGAAACAATTAAAAATTAATAAAGCTTATTTGAAGTGGTCTCCATTGATTGCAATGCAGTCCTTTAAACTCTGAGGTCAGTTATCGTTAGAAGCACGTACTCTTTCCATGGGGAAATTCTTCACGGCTAGAATCAATTGTATTGATTGATTTAGGGAATCCTAATTATTATCGCGTTTATAGCGAGCTGTACTCTCTAAAGCTGACTATAAATTACAATCCAGTGGAGCCTGAAACGTTCGTTTTAACCAAGATTTCTGGAAGGACCGTACTTGGCTACTGAACATGGTTTTATTAAGGGGTTAACTACCTTCTAAAGAATGGTATCTTGACACACTTGTGCCCTTGTTTCCATACCTTTTTCACAAAATTATGACTCCGTCACTCCTTCATAGGTAGTGTTACCTATGAAGGAGTGACGGCTTACGTTGTGTGCTAAGTTCACAGATATTATTATTAAGCCTAATCACAGGACTAGGTACCGTACCTAAGGTAAAGCTAAGTACCGTAAGGACTTGCGTAACGGGTACTAGATAACGGAAATATATTTAATATTTTATTATAGAAATACATACATTATAATATATGTCCTAGACGGGATTCGAACCCGCGGCCTCTAGCGTAACACGCAGACTTGCCGCCACTTGACCAACTGAGTTAGGTGGTTTTTTTTTAATTATTACGCAAACAACATTGTTGTCAATTCGTTGTGGTTATTATTATATTATATAAAGTAAAATTGGACCATGGCTTTCAGCGTGGTTTCATTAGGCTTGTATACCGAAGAGTACGCAAGAAAACCGATCCAGTAACTACGTTTTTTATTTCACTTAATATGTGCATGACACGCGGGTGTGAGATCCATGTGGTGAAAATAATATGTTAACAAAGAAAAGGATTAAGTGAACCAATAAATACAACAAACAATTATTCAATTTATATTCAAATTCAACATATACGATATTTATCCATGTAGAAGATTTTACACACGAATCGATACTCTCAAATTGCCTTCTAGCAACTAAACGAAGCTTCACTATGACAGAATAGTATTTTATTTATCGTAATGTTTAACAAAATTTTACTAGATTATTATTATGAACAAAATAATAGTTCACATTCACTAGTTAAATAAATCATCTAGTCTATAGACAAAGATATTACATAGAACACTTATAATCCTACGTAAATAGATATTAAAACAATTTAACTTATATTTACAGCACAGATAACAAAGATGCATTTAAACTTCCAATGCTGCTATGATCACTCAAAAAAATGTCCGGGAAAATGCAATGCTGTACCTTATATCCTCGCCATGTTAATTATGATAAAGTTAGATACATATCAATTAGGCAATCATTTAACATTCTATTCACAATATATTTTTAATATTCTTTTTATTCTTATTAATTGAAAAGAAACTGTAGTTCTTTTTTATATTTTGAAAATTCAGTAAACTTGTATAATTAAGTAAACTTTTGATAACATTTTTACTTCCATGGCTACATTCAGCAATTTCTCATACACAAAAATGCTTATTCAGAATATACTAATATAATAAATACTCTATTTATATAAATATACAAAAAAAATGAACAGAATGTTTTAACTATATAAGCTACACCCCATTCATAGGGATGAAGGCGTCGCCTTGAAGATCGAACTTCTATCTAACAATATATTCCAGTAGAATGTAATGCTTGAAAAGCTCCTCCTTACATTAGATTCCGTTAATGTAGTTAGAGCTATGCAAATACCTAAAATACTACTCAAGGAATAGCGTCAACGTGCGATTTAGATTATCTGAACCGGCCTGGATTGGGTCCAGTGACATATGGAGCTCCCGGCACATTAAAGCGGCGAATACACTCTTTGATGAGGTGCCCCGGAACAACAAAACATCAGTGCACCTCAACAGCTAGTCAGTTCCCTAGGGGACTGAGGCCTCCTCCACAGAAGTGTTGACCCACACCAGAGCACAACCCCTATAACTCTGGGACAATGTAAAGGGATAAGGTTCCCATCCTTGCTTCTTCCTGTTGCTCTTTTTTTCCCCTCTTCTTATAAGAGATACAGAGAGCGTCACTTCCACCCGATCCTTAGCCCCCTCTTCATGTAATAGGGGTGCAAAGAGCATACCTCTCGGTTCAATTGGCTTCGCATTTGTCACCCCAGGCTACTGGATCCCACCGCCACGACAGGGCTGGAACCATGGTGGGCAATTAGTAGGTGCCCATTCTATTCTCTATTGTAAACTAGGATTCACGTTCCGACTATTTTCACTCAATACTATCTTCTATAACATACACTTAATCCGAGAATGATAACGCATTCCAAATAATATTTTATTTGTGAAAGGAGAGGAAATAACCTCCGAACCCGTACTAGTGTAGACACGAATACGGAATTTCAGAATTGCCCCGTCCGATTTTATGCATCCTTTGCATTTAATACACACTGGCATGCAATCGACATCCATTGTCTAAAGTTATACACGTTCCACTTAGAAGATACTATACCTACAATAATGATCTGTATGACAGGGAATCAATAAACCAAACCATAAAACTTTACAATATTTCGCAATTTTATCACATTCTCATGCCAACATTTCAGGGTTTTATTATTCTGAAGCTAATAGTCAACGTCTTAAGATCAGGCTCAGGATCAGGAAAAATATACAAATGTATTTGCAGTAATTTTATTGTAACGGATTTCCGTTTAATTAGTTTTATTGTAACTAATGATTATCGTTATTTTACTCCAAATGTCGCTTGTAGTCGTTTAAATAAAGAAATGAATAGTCACCAGTGCGCTTAACATAATAACACAAGCTTTTCCTATGCCTTAAATTATCAATAAAATAGGTGTTTTTGCAATATCATAATTTAATATCGCTGGTTAAAGAAATAAACCAGAAAGCGTGTGCTTGATCAAGTATAGTTGCAATGTTGACACACCGCTTTCTGAACTAGGAAGCGAACTCAGGGGAAATGTGGTCTTATGCGCACAACACAAATATTAAATTCAGTTTCATGGAGCCAAGTACACACTTACTTGAGTGAAACATAACAGTGCTTAAATTCAATCGATAATATTTTTTTGTAATTAATACGCTTGCACTTGGTTGTTGTCGTACCTGGGCGAAAATATCGACGTCAACAATAGAGCTTGTCGCGGATTCATGCTCGATGTATTGAAATAATTCTACTGATTAAGTTATCACCTAGCTGTATGTTTATACAAAAATGGTGTCGATACAAAAAAAAAAACAAAATATATTTTGTTTTTTTTTTATAAATAATTGTACTGGGTACACTGAAATTCTTCGATATATCTTATATCACAAATTACATCGACAAACTTAACATCCCATCCCTAAATATATAAATATCGATAGCACACACCTCCATATTGGACAGTGGGGTTGTGGTTGGTCCGTTTACTGCAACGGAACAGAATCGCAATTTGATTTTGCGGCTCCTTTTGGTTACTGGTCACGTTGACTTTATTGCACCAGGACATTGATATAAGAGTTTCAATGCGTTTGAGAATCTGAACATTTCAAATTTGAACTTAAATCTATAGCGAATGGTTTGGTATCATTATTGTAACAGTCATTGTACCAATTATTGTTTTGAGTTGATATTACTTGACATTGTGATCTGAAACTAAATGAAATAAAAATAGCGCAAAAACGACGCTGTACTCATCTCATTCTCTCGAAGTATTACCGTAAGGTTCAATCAGTATTTAAAAATGATGGTGATTTGGTGAAATAAATGCATTGTCAATTTGATATAAAGCCTGCATAATATTTCTATGCTATGATATCATTTTTGCCTTAGCCTTTAAATTACTGGAGAACCAACCCGGCTTTGTATGTCAATAAATTATACAGTAAGTCCTTCCTCAAAAATCGATGTACTTATACGTGAAAATCGTATGTAAATTTATTTAGTAAATTCAAAGAAGATCGATCACATATAGACGCAGTTTTCAGGGAATTTATTTTATATCTATAACTATTGAGATATTCAAAAGTTTTCAAAGACTCCAAAAGATCTGTTTTCAATGTAATCTTGCCATTATTACATCACAGCTGAACTCGTTTCAGCAAGCCATTGATTGTCATAAGCAAATTAACCTTCGAAAATTTCGAATTTATAAAATAGGGGGCAAACGATAAATATGAGCCTTTTTCACGACTTTTTATAACTTAAGTAATATCGACTGGGATGGTGACACTAACTATTTGCAGCCCAGAGGAATAGTAGGCGAATCACAGAATCACAAGTAATATTCTTTGACACTTTGGCTGAGTGTAACCTTAGCCAGTATAACTGGAATAGAAACACTAACCATATAATTCTAGATTATGTTCTGTGTGACAAATGCGTGTGGGTGAAGGCGTGTAACGATTCTTTAGTACCAGAGGACCCTCACCATAAGTCATTACATATAACTTTGGACTGTGTGTATTAAAGGCCTGCATGCGGGGACGAGCACGGACAGCATTGCCGCGGAGCTCACGGCCCTGGGCTTCCTTGTGCGCTTCGTGCGCCACATCCCGGCGAGGGGGAGCAGAGACCGGCTGCCTGTACCATGCACAACTCGAACGCATGGACGGCGGGGAGCACCGACGCCCCTACGAGGTCAAGGAATTGCTCTGCATGCCAGGGGTAGTGGTGGAGGGGTGGAAGGAGCGCGTAGGGCCGTCACAGTGCCATCGCTACAAACACTTCGGTCACTCCTTCACGAACTGCCACCGGAAAATCCGTTGCGTGAGATGCGGGCAGAATCAAGAGGTCGGCGACTGTCCCGTGCCCAAGGGCGCCACACCGACGTGTGTAAACTGCGCCGGGAAGCACACCACCAACGACCGTAGGTGCAGGACCTACATCAAGGAGGCAAGACTCAGGGGCCTCAAGCTCAGTCCGCTGATCCCGACTAAACCCGGGGTCAAGCAGAACCAGGCCCCAAAAGAGAAGGCTGGGAAGCTAGACCCCCTAGTCCCCACCTGCGGAGTCGTTGGCAGAAAGGTCGAATATCGACCAGGCCCGATGCTGTCGGCGACGCTGCAGGGACGAGGTATCGCCGAGCGGCAGGGCGTACAGAGGTACGGCGGCCCTCGTTTGGCGGGACATCGTCCATGTCGACTTGGACCTCGACCCCTTTTCCGACATGAACACAACCGGAGTAGTTATGCAAGTGCCGGTAGAGGAGTTGAGGATCTACGCGGCATACAGGCCTCCCACACTCCACTTCGACCTCACCGATGTCCATAGCATACTGGATGGCGGGGGCCAGTTGTTGTTTGCTAGTGACTTGAACTCCAAGCACACCGCTTGGGGATCACCGGCGGGATCCGGACGTGTTGGACATCGCCATTCACAACAACCTCCAATTCACACTGGACATGGAGGTGCTGTATGACCTGGACACGCAGCATCTACCGGTCCTAATCATACTACACTCGACGGCGGTCAAAGGGAGCGGGAACGGACCAGACAGAGGGTGGACTGGCAGGTCTTCAGAGACCGTATAGCCGACTTCACTATCGACGGGCAGCTTGAGACCGCGGGGGAGGTGGAAGCTGCGGCCTGTAGTCTTACGGACAAAATCCAGGAGGCACAGGCCGCGGTGACAGTCTCCACGCTGGTCGAGGCACGCCGTCGGAGTGACCTCTCTCCCGACCTCCTTGTCTGATCTCAGGAGGAAAAGGCAGTTGAGGAGGCTCTGAGGCCGGACCCGCTGCCCGCTGATCAAGGCCGATCTCAATCGACTCGCTGACGACGTCTCTGCAGGGGCGAGGGACTGTCGAGGGGCCGACTGGGAGCGAAACATCGCTCGAGCCGGCGGCAACGACACATCCCTCTACGCCCTGTACACAGTGGGCCGAAGACCACGATCAGACCACTCACTGACTCAAACGGCCAACGCCACTTCAACGCCCAGACACGAGCAGGCATGCACGCCAACCACCTAAAAACACAATTCGCACCGCACCCAGCAGCTCCAGTCGCCACCGAGCATCACGAGCACGTAGAGGGCCGCGTCCGAGAGCTCCTTTTGAGCTAGCCTCCGCCGCTGGGCGGGGAGGGATTTTATCTCCCCTGCCAAGCTACGGAAAGTAGCCCTTCGCATCTCGAGGCGCAAAGCACCAGGCCCCGACGACATCCCCCCCTCAACACTTGTGATGATGCCGTGGCGCACATCCAGGATAGCTAACGGCGTTCTCCAAACGTCCCAATTTCCGGACATCTGGAAAAAAGGGAGGATCGTCGTCCCCCCGAAGCCGGGCAAGCCTCTGCACCTGCCCGAAAGCTACCGGCCGATCACGCTGCTGTCGCTCGTGACCGAGTTGTTCAAGCGGCTACTGCTCCGGAGACTGAGGCTGTACGTCCCAATAAGGGAGGAGCAGTTCGGTTTCCGAAGCGGCCACTCGACCACACTGCAGTTAGCGCGGGTGCTCCATCACTTGGCCACGGAGATGAACAAGGGAAGACACTCGGACGGAGTCTCTCTCGACATGGAGAAGGCCTTCGACCGGGTGTGGCACCCGGGCCTCCTGGTTAAGCTGACGGTCTCTCGTGCGACTAGTGGCGTCGTTATTGGAAGAGAGAACCTTCCGGGTAGCGGTTGAGGGGCGACATTCCTCCCTGCAGGCCATACGTGCTGGAATGCCGCAGGACTGTTGCCTATCCCCTTGTCTCTACGCGGCCTATACCAACGACATCCTGACGTTCAAGGACCCAATGAGAGAGGGCGAAACGGATGTCTTGCCCGACGGACGGAGGTCGAAGGTCATGTATCTCGGGTGCAGCATTGATCGCACGCTGCGGATGGGCTCGCAGGTTGATCGAGCGATCAACCAGGCGAGGGCAGTCCGCGCCTTACTGCGACCAGTACGAGCTTTCACTACGCACGAAACTGAGGATACACAAGACATACATCCGATCGCGGCTCACTTACGCTAGCCCGGCATGGTACGCGCTCACCTCCACGAGCTAGAAGAAGCGCCTGCAAGCTCAGCAGAGCATATTCCTGGGGGTCATCACGGGGGCCGGCCGCTAGGTCCGGAACGACGTGATCGCGTGAGATCTGCGGGTCGAGTCTGTCGGTGACTTTGTGGCCCGATTGTCTCGAGGCATGTTCTGTGCCGCAGACAATGGTCCGCACGCCCACCAGAGGGACCTGGCCGCTACACGCGCGACTAACCGAAGGCCGGCCGTTCCCGCGTGAGCGTGTCCCGTGATCCACCAAGCGGAAAGGGGTTCTCGGCCCCGGCGATCGAGACGTGGATCACTTACTCATACGCATAACCCACATCACACTCAGACATCACCACATTTCACCACTCACCACACCTGTAGGCCAGTAAGCCACGGTTGCATCCCTATTCAGGCCGTACGGCCCCCGCACCTCGGTGCGCAGCAACCCACTAACACCAGTGGGTTGCCCCCATCACCGAGGGGACAGTCGCCCCTCGCGAACAGACCCGGGTCAAGAGGTTCGCCTCGATACCCGTAATCCTCGCAGGCCTCCCCAGGCCAGTAAGACCCACGGACGGAAGCACTTTGACAGAATTATGGTTTCCCGGCTCTTAAACAAAATCTAACATATAGGTTTCGGCTAATAAAGCTTTTATAATTTAAGAAAGTTAATATTTACAAAGCGAAACTATAAGTAGGTACATAAAGTGACACTCATTAATTTTAATTTATCTCTGAGAACGACGAACAAGACATATAATTGCCATTTTTATGTGAAAACATTTAATTAGTGTATAGTTTTTATCTGTCAATATCTTGTAATATGTCACTGTTTGTTTTCCAAATAAATAAAAATAAAAAAGCTAAATAAAAATAGATTAATTGTGAGTGAGTAAGGGAGAGAATAAAAAAAGTAAGACATACATTTTATATTTTATCGTAGTTAATTGTTTTGACCCTTATTACCGATCGATTCCATGTATAAAATCACAACAATCTAATCCAAGTGCTTAACCCTTCATACGGTCACGTATAAACATTGCACCTAAATGTACGCTAGCAGATCATATTACGATTATTCTACATACTCATACTCGGAAGCGCACTGTGATTGCTAATAAAGCTAGATTGTCACGATTTTGTAGTTTTATGATCAACATTTTGCAGACGTTTTTGGTTAAATCTATCATGGCAGCGATTCAAAGCGAAGTCATCCTTTACGGGGAATTTAACTTTTTGGAGAAATAGTAATAGTTTTAAAGTGTTCTTTCCGAATTATAACTCTTTTTTGCATGTGTGCTGTTTTTTAAAGACATATTCTATAAATTGTACCGTAACACATTTATAAAAAGAAAATTGACGTATAAGGAGGACACACAAGTCCTTTAACAAAGAAGTATAAAAAAACGTTACATAATTTACTAACTAAAAGATGAGACATGCAGAATTGTCGACATTATTTATGATAATTATTGTAATAATTGTTTGAGAGTTTAGGTTTTTTACAAATTTTGTAGTTATCTAACGGGTTTGGACATGGTTCGTGACCACGGCTGGTGTAACCAGGTCAAAACATCGAGTGAGTTATTTACAAAAACTCAGCCAGTACCTTGTAATAAGTATTTTAATTATCGCGTTAAAACCCGTTGGATAACTAGAAAATAATTACTCTAAATTATTTCATTATATCAAAATGAAAAATTAATTAAATGGTTAAACTGTATTTGTATGTTAACGCTACCACCAACTACAAAAGACTTTGGTTACCTAGCAGATGGGCGAACTTAATTCACAGCCTTTGACTCTTGCTAGATAAATGTAACGTAATTTCTCATCTCTGGTAATGTCAGCCTTGCTCACGCTGGTTGTAATTAGTCACCGAATTCTGTGTAGTGTACACGTTCGGAATTAACTAATACGTAAGCATTAGCTCGATTGCTAGCAGCAAATGGAATTATTTACATTCCCCACGACGTTGTCACTAATTATCGGCGGCAAAGGAAAATCGTATCGCCGCCATCAACAGCATTATAACAGCATTAACAGTGTACATCATTTTTTTTAAATGAAAACAAATTGTTTTATAACTATGTCCGTTTGTTCCAGATCTTATAAGGATGTAACAACTGATGTGTTAAGAAGTAAATTAGGCTACTCTAATATAACTTGTCACTAATTGACAGGACAAAGGAAAATTCATCAACATCATCGAAGTTAAAGTAATTAATTATTGATTACGATTATAGTGATATCATTATCATGATCTAATATTATTTAATTTGAAATACAAATCAAGGCAACCGCTTAGTAAAACAAAATTTAAACAACACAAATGATACACCGTTGACAAGACATCAATCAACATTATCAAACAAGTCCTGACTGAACCTAAATAATGTTTTTTCGTTCGTAGAAAAGTTAAGTATTGCTACACTGATTAACGACTGAGTGATAGTCTTATTCATCATCATCATCATCATTATGAGCCCTTGTCGGTCCACTGCTGGACGCCTACGTCGATTTCTCGGAGGGACCTACTTCCGATTCGCGGCGCTTGTCCAGCCTTAACGGTTGGAATGAATGCAAAGACTTTTGTTTCTTCAGGTTTAGGGAGACGATAGGGGGACAGACTCTAGTGGGACGGCGCGCCCATGATGCCGTTTAAGTTGCGGTGCTCGTTTAATGTTTGGGTTATCTGAGGAGGCCGGCCTCCTCTCCCCCCTCTGACGGAGGGGGTCGATTTGCGCTACAAATCGTCAAAAGCCGTATTCTTAATTTATTTATCATTAGAGCTCTCTTGAGTTGCGTTATTTTATTTCTATCAATCTAAGCTCTCGATTTACGGATTCGAACCCGGGCTCGTTTCCGTAAGCGGTGTGTGACTTTGACATTCTGTCAGTCATACTCTATAACTGTGTCACTATATGTAAGATTTCATCGCTCGACGGGTACGAGCGGTTTAGAAACGATACGATATCGTATCGTTTCTAGCAGGAAAAATGCATTTACACACCATCCAGCCGACCCAAAGGGGCCTTTCTTTTTCGGAGGGACCTAATACTGGTTAGCGGCACTAGTCCAGCCTCAACAGTTAGACTGACTATGAAGACTTTTTTGTCTTCATACCAAAGGGGTCTTCCGGTATAGTGATATCCTCGCCCCTGCAAGGGGGCGGTTTTTCGCGGTCGGAGCTATTTGCTCCCTACGCGAGGTAGCTACCGCAGCGTATAACAATACGCCGATCTTTGTGGTAGGGATATTTGCTGTTGGTAGGGGTGCCGGTCCGACGGACAGGGACGGTTTCTCCATGTCCCTGCTGAGTACAACCACACAGATGGGGGTCTCTGCAAGGATTGGATCGCGACCCAGTGTCGGAACTTAGCTGCCCTACCCAGCTGGGGTGTTAATAATTTGACTGTTAGTGCGGAGGGGGCGAAGGAATGTTAACCGGGCCATCCCATTGGGGAACTTCGCGGTTCCACTACAGCCTCCCCAGGACGGTCTCTATACCATACCTAAAAATATATTGAAAAGAAGAATAGAATAAAGTAGTAAAAGTGTAAAATGGAACTGTAAAATGAGAAAAATGGTTTAACCCTTGTAATCAAGGGGGGTTCTGATCTGGTGGTATACTGTGCCAGGGAGCTATATTTTGAATATGGTGATGATCGGATGAATCTGCTTCGTCGAACAGGTTCTGGGATAGGTGCAGGATGCGTTGGTCAAGTGCAGTGATGTTACAGGTATGACGCGGTGTATGACGTCGTGTCTCACGTAACGCGGCGCTCCGGCTACCAACCTGAGGGCTCGGTTCACCTTGGCGCGAAGTCGCTTTTTAAGCGAGTCCGCTACCAAGTGGTACCAAGCCGGCGCCGCGTACGTGAGATATATCGGCCCTGTCCTGTGCGCGATAGCGCAGCTTTCCGTCCTCATGTAGTAGTGTGCGCACAGGTGTGGCAGTGTTGGAGAGACGGCGGCACAGTTGGTGCAGCGAGGCCCAGTTATCCGTCGCAGCATCTATCCTCCGCTCCCATCTATATCTGTCTGCTTCTGAAATTTATTTTTTGATTTTGTTGGTTAGTTGATTAAGTTTCGTTTTTTTAAGTCTGGGGCGTTAGGAACTCTGCCATTTCCGCCGGAGCTCTTTCTTGCTCCTGACCAGTCTCTGTAAATGAGGGGTAGTGGAAGCTATTTACTACAGTCGCTGTTCCGTGGGTTCTCTATGGTTGCCTGCTCTTTGGCCCTGACGATTGCCGACTCGATCGCCTGAGCCAGCTCGTCCACGTCCCCGGGCCTCAGCACTGGGAGAATGGGGCATGTCAGCTCTAAATAGTTTCTAAAATTTTGCCAATCGGTTATGGGCCTGGCCGGGAGGGCCATTTGGCGCGCAGGGTTCCCTTTTAGGGACAGGATCACTGGGACTTGGTCGGATTGTAGGTCATCATTTATGGTCACGACCGCGGTGGCGGCCGTGATACCAAAAATGAGAGCCACTTCCATAGTACTAGGCATCCCTGGATGTCCGGCGGCCGAGTAGCGCGTCGGGAGGTCCGGACCTACCACCGCGTATGCGCTCGACATGGAGTCGTTGCATAAGCGGTTTCCATTCGGGCAGCTAGTGTACGAATGCCACGCTGGGTGCTTGCAGTTAATGTCCCCGGCAGTGACCACCTGTTCCCCTGTTTGGAAATGGTGGTGAATGTCGGAGACCACTAGCGGGTCCGTCGGTGATTTGTAGGCCGCATAGATTTTAAGCGGCCTCCCACCGAATAGAACCTCTACACCCAACGTGGATAACGTCACTGTAGAAATCTGCGGCAACGGCTGGTGGACCACCCGGCGCGCCACACAGACCGCCAGTCCCCGGATGTGCAGCACGGCGCCTTTGTGGTCCTTGCGGTAGATGTGATACCCTGGAATTTTGAATTTAGAATCTTGAGAAAGGTGCGTTTCGTTGATGAGTAGTATGTCTATGGAGTATTCGTGGAGTGTCTGTTTGAGTAATGTTGATTTTCCTTTTAGGCCTCTGGCGTTCCAGAACATTATTTTTAAGTGTGTGTCTGGGTCCATTGCGATGATAGTTCCGTGATTATGGCGAGAGCCGCAGGAAGGTGTTTAAGAACTGCCTGCAATGGGGTGTCGCCTGTTAGTATATCCTGAATGATTTCTGAAGTGATTTTCAGAATGTCTGTCAGGATGCGTGTTAGTGGTGATGTATGTCTTTGGCTTCTGCTGCTTCTGTGTGTGTTGATAGGTTGTGGTATTTGTGGAGTTTGAGGAGTCTGTACAGTAGACGCCTCTTGATTCTGGATCTGAAATGGATTAGGGATTTGGATTTCTATTTTCTTCTTCTTCTTCTTAGGCTTGTTTTTTGATGTGGATGTTGTTGGGTGCTGGGTACGTGGGATGGGATCATTATCTCACTCATGAGAGTTTGGCTACTAGGAGGTGGGACGGGTATCTGGTTTGGAGCGATACTGGGTTTAGGGATTTCAATGGGGCGGGAGGGAGCCGATCGGGCTACCGTGCCTGCTCTCTTGACCTCCGCTTCCCTCGCAAATACGGGGCAAGCCGTGTGGTTCGCAGGACGGGCCTCCGCAGTTCCCACAGGTAGGAGTGTCGGTTCTAGCGCGGGTACATTCGCGGGCGCTGTGGTTTCCGCCACAACGCACGCAAACGATGGGGCGGTGGCAGTCGAAACTGGAGTGACGGAACTTTTGGCAGCGGTGGCACTGGACCGGGCCCCGCTTACTTCGCCAGGCCTCGACCACTACACCCGCCATACCCAGCAGCTCCGTCACTTCGTATATTTCTGGAATCAAATTTGGTGTTCTCTTTAAAATAGCCAGGAAGATACATCCCGGGCGGCCCTGGCTCGCCTTGATTGCCCTCACATACTCCGGGGCATTACCCAGGCGCTCCAGGTCACCCGAGATCTCTTCCGGCAGGGTATTTACTGGAAGGCCTCTGATGCAGACCTTCACGCTTCTGTCCGCGGGCAAGCTATTGCAAAACCACGAAATCCCGTGTGGCCTCTATTTCTGTATTATCCGGTATTCGTTCCCGTCCGTTGGACTGAACTGTATGCCTTTTTGAAAAGGACGCTCGCTGGGGTTTCGACCGAGCAGCTTTTTCCGTCCTGCCCAGTGAAAAGCCCAGTTCGGGAGGTGCTCCACAATTAATGGGCGATATCTTGGTGGGTTTGTGTGTCTGTCTGTCTGCTGTGTCTGCTGTGCTGGTGGAGAGGTATACATGGGGACCGGCGTATTGCTGGGGCTAGCCATTGCGGTAGCGTAAGTCGGACTCGGGCTCGAAGGGCCCGCGGATCCGTCCTGCGCCTTTTTCATACGAGGTGAGAGGCTAGTTGACGGCTCGCTGTGTAGCTCGTTAGGTCGGGGGCGTTTTATCGCACCCAAACCACGGCGGTTAGTTTCCCTGGGGTCCTGCGGGAGATGACCTTTCGCCCTTAACTCCCCCTGGATGGCTTCGAATGTGTCCGAGCTTAGGATTCCCTTGAGAGCTTCTAGGGCGCCCCGAAGGTGTTGGGTAGTCTCTGCGTAACTTCGGCTGTCCGTCTGCTAGGCTACGATGGCTGGAGCCATCGGACTACATACAGTGGGAGGGAGCGGAGTAGCCCTCTCCCCTGATGCCGAGGGTCTCCCGTCGCGTTGCTTGACGGGTTTAGCCGAGGTTTGGCGGCTTTGGAACGACTTGTTGGTGGTGTAAAATGCCCCTGCCAATGGATGTTGGTCTCTAAAGGTTTGCTTATACCTGCCGTTGCTGGGGTGCTCGGCTCGCTCCTGGACGACGATATTGACGTAGTGCGGGTTCGTCCCTCCATACTTAGCTTCGGCAGTGATGGTGACTTCTTGTCGCTTCTGCGGCTCGGCATGTTTCTACTATAAAGCAACGGAAACAAATATTATTCTGACGTCATTGCTTGTCAGATGTCGCGCTCGCCCCCGAGGCGACCGCACCTGCGTGGGAGCGGTCGCCTGACTCACTTATTTGTTGTTGTCAACACAGGTGTGCAAAAATGTAGGAAAATAACAATTTTATTTATCCCAACTTCGCTACGATAGTAACACTATGCAGGTGTGCTATTGTACCGTTTCCGGTACAATCATCGGCCACCTGCCTTCGTGCCGTGACTAATACGCAGTAGAGGGGCCGTACGCAGTGCTCGAGACTTTAGCATGTCCGCTCACTACGACAAATCGGTTAAAAGCCGTGATAATGATTTATTATTATTTTTAAAGCTCTCTAAGATCGCGTCATTTTATTTCTACATTTGTCTAAGCTCACGTCTTACGGATTCGAACCCGGGCTCGTTTCCGTAAGCGGTGTGTGAGTTTGTCATTCTGTCAGTCATATGTCTTATAACTATATGTAAGGTTTCAACGCTCGACCGGTACGAGCGGTGTATATCGAATTGGTTCTAGCAGGAAGAGAATGCATTTATGCACTGTCCAACCGACCCAA
>JAFELO010010709.1:561305-571969 GCA_017140195.1 Eumaeus atala | reverse complement strand
ATACCGTCGGGCCCCGGCGACTTTTTAGTGTGGAGGTTTTTTAAGAGCTCCTTCATTTCGTCCGCGTCCGTCGGGCGTGTGATTTCATCACCGTCGCCCGGCGGCACAGCCAGTCGGGCCGTCACTACCCTTTGCACGTCCTCTAGATGCGAGGGGTCTGTGGGGAGCGCACTGGGAATACATTGACTCTCAACCGCGTCTGCTAAACATTCCGCTTTTTCTTCATCCTCTAGTGCAGGTGGTAGATTAGCGCGATTTAACGGTGGCATTTGCTCTGTAGGCTCTGTCTTCATCGCCCTGGCTAGAGGCCAGTAGGCGGTGTGTGACGGTTTTAACTCGCTCGCGAACTGATACCATCTTTCGTTCACGAACTTCGGTACGGCCTTTTTGACTTCTCTTTCGAGTCGTCGGAGGGCTCGTCTGTTCTCATCGCCTCCGTGGCGGCCGTACAGACGTTTAGCTGCATTCTTCCTTCGTATGATGTCCCTAACGTCGTCAGGGAGAGCCAGCCGTTCCTCTGGGACGGCGGAGATCTCTCTAGACGATTCTCCTATCTTGTCAACAATTAAGTTGTTGACATTCGAGGAGGCCGCGATGGCGGCCTGTGGGGTGTCTATGACGTGTGGGACTATATCTAGGTCGCTCGATTTGAGATTGATGATTGAGATTTGAGACTTCTAGATTTTCTAGCAGAGGCTGGTCGAGAGGGATACAGTGTAACGCTCTCTTGTAATATATGGCCGTACCTCCAAGACGGGATCGAGTTCTATCATTCCGAATGATATTATAATTGCTGATACGCGGATTTGCTTGTGTCGGTTTTAAGAACGATTCCTGCACTAGTAGGATGTCTACTTTGATTCGTGGGAGGAAGTCCCGCATCTCATGTAAGTTGGATCTGATGCCGTTCGAGTTGAACGACACCAATCGCAATGAGAGTGGTTTAATCCTCTCCGTCGTAGCCATTGGAGGCTTATTTGGTCATGCGCTTGATCGTTTCGACCAGCGCTGAATGATCCACCATGGCTTGGATCTTCTCCGCCATGGTGCCATATTTCACTTTTCGGGCGAATAGCTGGACCTCTTCCGTGTCCACTGCCCTCCAGGAATTCAAAATCTGCGACTATGCTCTCGGCCCTGCAGCCCTGTGGGGGTGCGTGTTGTGGCTTTCGAGGCGGAGTCGCCTTCTGCGGCGCGGCCGCGTTTGTCCTCTGGCCCTCGGGTGCCCGGGGCTTCGATGCCCTCTGCGTCTGCGGGGGGGTAGGGAGGAGGGGTTTTTGTGCCGCTGGGGGCCCTGTGGCCCTCAAGGGTCGGGACCACGCGTTCGTTGTGGGGGGGGGCAGGGATGTACTCGACCTGTTCGACCTGCTTCGCGGTCGGGCGCTTTTGTGCCGGCGCTTGTGGGGCTCTCGGTCACCTGGGTGGGGGCCTCGGCGTCCCTTGGGGCTTCTGGGCCCTCTTTTTGTATATCTTGGGGGCCTTTGGGCACCCCTTGTAATTGGCCGTGTGGCCCGACTGGCCACACAGCACGCATGCGGGAGGTTCCGCGGAATTCCTGTCTCTGAGACAGTCCGCGGTTGCGTGATCGCCCAGGCACTTAACGCACCGGGGGCGCCCGTAACAATTTCGCGCCGAGTGCCCATAGAGTTGGCACCGGTGGCATTGGCCTGGTGACCTCCTCTTATTCGCGGGCTCGACGCGGAAGTTCGTCACTTTGCTGATTGCTCGGACGTTATATATCTCCTTGCTCTCAGGAGATAGAGTCAGAACGACCAGCAACATGTTGAACGGCACTTGCGTCTGCGTGCCCTCTCTTTTTTCCAGTCGGTACATCCTGTGTACCTCCACCACTGGGATCTTCTTGTCCCTCAGCTCTTGCGCCACCTCCTCAGTGGTGACCACTTTAGGGATGCCCTCCTCAGTGGTGACCACTTTAGGGATGCCCTTTATCACCATCCTCAGGTGGCGTTCCTCCTCTAGGGCGTACGTGTGGTACATAATACCACGCTGTCGGAGTAGTGCCGTTAGTCGGCGGTGTTCACCGGGGGAAGCGGTGTTTACACGTATGCCGTTTCTAACGGCTCCCGCGGAAATGTAATTAATACATTCCTCGTCTATTATTTTCGTCACATTTTTCCACTCACATTCATCGTGGACGATGATGGGTGGTGGACGCTTGTGGTTTGCGGTCGCGGGAGGTTGTACCTCCATGGCAACCGGGGCCGCCTTCGATGGCGGTTTGGGGGACGACGAAGGTCCCGCGGTCGGGGCATGGGTGATCTCCGCCGCCGTGTGTTTCACCGCCTTGGCGGGTGGGGCGTCTGTGTCTGATTTGACAGACTCCCCGGCAGAGTCTCCGCTTCCCGCGCGGAGCTTCCTCTTCTTCGTCGTCGTCCTCTTTTTTTGACGACCGTGAAGCCGTCATCTGAGCTCGAGTCTGAGGTGCTAGCACCCGACGTCGACATGGCCTCTGTGGTAGAGGTCTCCTCCTCGGCATCGGAACTGTCGTACGTTTTCACGTAGTCGTCCGCTGCGTCGGGATAGTTAGCTTTAAGGAACTCGTAGAGTTCCTTAAATGTCTTATCCTTAGCCATCCTCCATGGCTGTTTGTGCCGTTTGACCGGCAGGCGTGACTTCATAAATTATATTTTTAAAATTTTTGAAAACTTTTAACCTTTTTAATTGAGGCCCTCCCGCTGTGCGGGGGGGTGAGTTAAGTATGCTTGGGTGTCCTATTTGTAATAGGGTGTGTTTTATCGCCCTAGTAATTTAACTCTACTTACGGTTTTAGCTGCGAGATGTGCAAGTTACCGGCGCGGCAGGCAGAACGTGTGATTTCTCATTTTAATCGCGAATCTCTTTCAAAGGTTGACTCTAACATAAGAGCAACGGAATGCGGATCGAGGGAGCCGCTTTAACTAATTCTTCGAAACGAGACGGCGGACACTTAGCACAAGGTACAATAGACCTTCACACGGACCGCTTTGAGGACAAAGCGAACAAAGCGAGCAAAGGCGGCGCGGCGGACACACGGGACAATGGCGGCGTGGAGACACACAACACAAAGGCACCGCGCGGACACTTGGCACTGCGAACAATAGCGGACAATAGCGTCGGACACAACAAAGGCGGGCGAGCACAGTCGAAAGACACGTCTGCTCGCAACCGAAGTTGAGGTCGAACTGGCAAGGGGTCTTTACTCGTTTCGTCTTCGCACTCTTCCCGTTGCCGGGTCGAGGGGGGTCCAGACCGAAGCTTAGCTCCCTACTGGAGATGTGTTGTTCGAGCCTCGTTAATACGAGGCTGTGGTTGATGCGAGGTCATGTTGACCTCTGAGTGCGTATGCACATATCTTTGTACGATCGGCGTCTATCCATTTGTCGGGGCACTCTCACAGGTCCCAGAGCGAACTGGGAAACGTGTATGGTTCCACTCCTGTGATGGCCCTATGGACAGGCACCGAATCGCACGCTGTGTTTACGATACGGTGTATTGGTGGAAAAGTAAATGTCAAGGTCAAAGGTCAGACGCGAAAAACAGAAGAAAAGAAAGAAAAAAATTAAAAAGATGGGTCCTGGCCGTGAAGTTCGTGTCACGGGAGAAGCGGCGGGCCGTATCCTTGCGGGAGCGTGGCAATGGGGTTGTCACGTCCCACTCGGTACCGCCCGTGCGGTGTCGGCGATGTCCGTCTGCAGCGTCCAGCGAGAGGGAGAAGTGTTTATATGTATATAACCTGTGAAAATGAAGTCAAATGGATTAGTAGTGATTTTTTTTTCTATGTGTGTGCCTGTGTGGGAGGTATACGGAAACTGGTTGTCCGTCCCCCTTCCTCGGCAGGCTATATTTGTCCGGGGGGGCGGGCGTGCCAGGGCGCGAGACCCCTGAGAGTCTCGTGCTCCGATGCGTCCGCCTTTTCGAACTCCCTTGTGGTACACCTGCACGAATACATTTCCTCTCGGACAAGACCCCGTCCACTCTCACCTGGAATATCCTGACAGAAAGAAATGACGCACTTCACTCACTTTTATGAGAGGTTTAGGCACATTGCTTTGGATTAATTTGTATATTAACCCGTTATGCCATACGGAGTCGAATGCTTTTTGCATGCCGAGGAATACGGCGGCTACAGCTTCTTTCTTGTTTCTAGACACTGCGATCAAATGGGTGAACCTGACCAGTTAGAGTGGTGCCGTGGTTGGGCCGGTTGAATTGATCGTCTCTGAGTGGTAGAAGGGGGGTGAGTTGTCTCAGTATGAGCAACTCTAGGGACAGGACTCATAGGGGACTCTTCGACAGAGTGGGTAGCAGAGTTATCGGGAGATAATTTTCTGCTCTCCTGCTGTCCTTACCCTGTTCTTGCAACATGATGACGTGGCCCAACTTCCAGCTAGTGGGGAAGTGTCCAGTGCGGACGATGCCGTTCAGAAGTCTCGTTACTGCGGCGATCATCTTGAACGGAAGGTGTCGCAAGGCCATGTTGGTGATTCCGTCATGCCCGGGGGCCTTTCTGGGTTTCAACCCCTTGATGTTGTTCCGTACCATGTTGGGTGAAAAGTGAAATGCCGCTGTGGCGATTTCTCCCGTGCCTGGGGCTTCCAGGTAAGATTCGACCGTGGCTTCGACCCGGGCGGTGTGCTCGGAATCGACCGGTGGGAAGGGGGTGAAGTGTGCCTCCAGATGGGTCGCGAATATCTCCGCTCTGTCTGGGGCACTGTATTTTGTAGTGCCGTCTCCGTGTGTTAATGGCCTACTTGGTGCTTTCCTCTTCGTTAAAGTGTGCGTCAGGACCCGTAGTGCCTGCCAGTCTTCGCCGGCCTCCTCGATTCTCCTCGACCATCTGTCCGAACTTAAAGCCGCAATTTCGGATTTGACCCTCTCAGTGAGACGGTTCAGGCGAGTCTTTATCGTGGGGCAGCGAGTAGACTGCCATCTTCTTCGGGTGGCTCTCCTCTCTTCGAGAAGGAGTTGGAGGCTTCTTGGCAATTTGTCCTTGCCATTGGCGCCTGAGCACGAGAGAGTTTCGGTGGCCTGGCGGTGCAGATTGAAGTCTGCATCTCCTCGGCTAGTTTCTCCACGTCTTCCGCGTGTTGACGGGGAAGTTCGAGCAGGAGTCATTGAGGCGGGAGGCAAACCCTTCGCAATTTACCTTTCGCCTGGGGGGGAGAGGTGGCAATTTGCACGCCTCGTTGTGCAATTCCGCCAGCACTGGCATGTGGTCAGAACCGAGGTGTTCCTCCAACACTTCTAGTGAGAAGTGGCCCTCTAGGTTCTTGGTGATGGCCACGTCCAGTACGTCTGGCTATAACGCTTGTTGATCCGGATAGTGGGTCGGGTCCGTGGGGCCGTGGACCGTGTAGTCCATGTCGTCTGCGTCCGCGAGGAGTCTCCTTCCGTTCGCGTTCGTGAGACGAGATTTCCAAGACGGGCTCTTGTAGTTGAGGTCGCCGGCGATCACAGTCGGCTCTTCTGAGAGGAGCCGGTGGATGTCGGCGACGTCTAGTGCGTCACCCGGAGCCTTGTAGGCTGCGAAGAGTCTGGTCGGCTTGTTGCCGCCTTTATCTCCACGCCTATCGCTTGGAACGATTGTATCGCAGGGACTGGGAGTGGCTGGTGTATGATGTTTCTTTTGACCAACACCATCACTCCTCTCTTCGCTCGGTCGTTGGGATCGTCGTATCTGTACGACGTGTAACCGGCGATGAAGAGCCTCTGTCCGGGTCTCTAGTGGGTCTCGCCGATCAAGGCGATTTCGATCTTCTGTGAGCACAGGAGTTGCGTCAACAGCGCCCGTCTATTCGAGACGCCCCTCGCGTTCCAGAAGAGGATTCTTATCTTGTTTCCTGCCACTTCTGGAAGGTTCCGGTTATAAACTCGACCAGCTTGGGTATGCTGGCCATGGCTATAGCTTGGAGGCTGGAGCCGCTACTATAGCTATTATAAATGTCCATGGCCAACTCCATCAGGCCGAAACAGGTGTGGCCGATGAAGGCGGCCATCGACGTCGTCTGCGTCACCGCTTGCCTTTCACGCGGTGTGGTCGCACCGCTTGAGGGCTTCGGCTTGGGAGCCGGTACGGGTGCTGCCGGCTTCGCCGCTGCGGGTGCGGGCGAGGTAGTGGGTTTCGGGAGGGCGGGTGCAGCGATGGGGAGAGCGGGGTCTACCTCCATTTCTGCCTCGGGCGTCACTCCTTGAGTGACGGTGGCCTCCTTGCTCTTCTTTTTGTTTTTGTTCTTCTTCTTTTTGGGCTTGAGCCCTGGGGTCTGAACAGTGGCCTGAGATGAGGCCCTGGGGATGGGGTCATTCGCCTCCGCCATTAGAGATGCGGCTGTCGGTGGTGGTAGCTCCACCTGTGGAGCTTGAGGCCGCTGGGCTCTCACCGTGGTGATCGCCACCGGTCCGGCGCGCTTGTTGCGCGCCTCTCGTTTGTACACCGGGCAGGCGGTGCTGTTGGCCGGGTGGGCCCCGGCGCAATTCGCACAGACCGGCGGGTCTGTCTTGGGGCGCTTACAATCGCGCGCGAAGTGCGGTTCGCTGCAGCGAACGCAGGCGATCCTCCGGTAGCGTTGTTTAGACGAGTGTCTAAACTGCTGGCACCGGTGACACTGGGCGGGGCCTTTCTTGCCCCTCCATGCGTCGATCTTGATGCCCGGTAGATTGAGTATCTCAGAGACCTTGTAGATCTCCGTTATCGCTGCCTCCGTTCTCTTGATGAGAGCGAAGAATATGCAGCCGGGTCTGCCCTGCCTCGCCTTGATCTGGCGGGCGTACTCGGGCTCGAACCCCAGGAGTTCAAGTAGTGATCTGCACCGAAACTTCAAAAACTTCTCTTCAGAGTGGTTAGTCACGCACCGCGGTGCGGACAATAGCATCGGACACAACAAAGGCGGGCGCAAACACAGTCGAAAGACACGTCTGCTCGCTACCGTAGTTGAGGTCTTACTGTCTCTGACCGGCAGGGGGCCTTTTTTTTTTTTTTTTTTTTTTCATAGGGACCTATTACTGTTGGCGGAGCTGTTGCCCTCGCCCCTACAGTTCGTAGTCTCTGACCGGCAGGGGGCCTTTAAAATCTTTGGGACACTTATACAAACGGCGTCAAGCAACCGATAGTGCGATGTAACTTAGTAACACCGCCATGTAGTGGGGAACTATAGTTATATAAAATTCCTTTCACAGTACAACTTACACAGTTTAATTAAACACTGTCTCAAATGATTTCACTCCTCATAATTTTTTCCATGTCGCGTGCTCCATATTTTTTATGAAATATTCTTTTGCCAGGGTGTATACTGCTCGTATTATGACGTTTTCCTGTCATATACGAATAGCTTTGTTCCCATTTTGACACAGTGACAGACGTCTGGTCTATTCCTATGATTATAAGTGTGAGATTATTTATGTAATTAATTAAAAACCTGAGTACCCGTATACATCATCATCATTATCAGCGCTTATCGGTCCAGTGCTGGACATAGGCCTCTTTAAATCAACGCCAGGATGACCGATCTCCCTCTCACTCATATCCATCCTGGACCGGCTACTGCACGGAGATTATCTTCTCACCTGGTGAACTTATTTTTCGCGAAGAATAAGCTTGCTGAAGTTTCAATGGGCTGGTCACACACTCAGCAGAACAGATGGCAGATGGGCTAGTAAAGTTCTGGAGTGTAGACCGCGTTTAAGGAAACGAAGTGTTGGTCGAGCGTTTAAGGGGTGGGAAGTGCTATTCCTAATATACTATTTATGGTAGTGATAAAGGGTATTCACCTCCTAACATTTTAACGACCAGTGTCCATCAATAGTTACGAAATGGGCTCTGACTGTTTATTCGTCTACAAACATACACAGCCAGAGGTGTTCAGAGTTCCGTCCGAGACAGACGTGGTTACATAATGCTGTTATTATGTCAGAAGTAGATATTTTCCCGATTGTCCTGGAAAGAACCCGAGTACCATTAGTGCCGCCTTTGATGATGTGCACCAGAACTACAATTTATCAGGGCACTTAGATGGCTTGTAAGTCCCCAAAGGAGTCCGACGTCTCCTCCAGTGAAGGGAATGCCCCGCATTACTGGAAAACCTAACCAAGTTTAGGATGTTGCAATATGGTGACGTTCCCATTCCCGTCTCTTGCCGCGTGCGCAAAAGCACTTTCACCTCCTGCTCTTAAGTCCCCTCTTCTTATATGAGGACTGCTACTGAGCCCAATCACCACGAACCATAGTGGGGGCAGCAGTGACGCCTATTACAATAGCCTTGAGTAATTTCAAAGAGATTTTTTATTAAAATAACACTTAGAAAAGTAGCTTTTAAAATTTTTCTCTAGTACGGCAAACACTGTCATCGCCAATATATATTAAATAAATATGGTAGCAAAAAAAAAAGAAGAAAAAGTAAATATCTTAGTATATATAGCCTTTTACCCGAAAAGTCCACGAGCTTAATTATAAAAGTTCGTAAACGACTATCGAAATTTTCAAAATTAATTTTTAATACTTTGTTCAGAAGATTAAACTTCCACGTGTTTTAACAAAAGCTCTAACTTCAAACTTTGCTTTAATCCCCGACTGTGGGTAAAGGTACGGTTTTAGTAGTAGAAATTGGAAGTTTTAGCTAACATCATATTAACATAGTCAAGCCTATACTAAATATTAAAAACACTCAATTAATTTAGTGGACAACCGAACTGTGCACAAAAAAATCAGTTATTGAAGATATTCAGATAAATTTCTAGCTATTACATCAGCTATAACATTATTTTGGTAGCTAAAAAATATTATTTAAATAGCTCCCATTTTGCAGAACAAGTATGTTTATCCTTTTGTTGTACCAATAAGGACAACATAATTTAGCAGTAAAACAAAAACTAGATGGCATTTTTAAGTGTCCAAATTTTGGCTCTTTTTTATGAAAAAACGCACGTGCATATAAATTTTGAAAGTATGTAGTAGAACAACAGTTACTTTTTTAAGCACTAATAGAAATCATGCTTGAGATAAGTATATATAAATTTACTTGGTGTAGTGTAATTTGACCCAAAATTCTACATTAAATACTCTATTATCCTTATAAATATTAAACGTATGTCTTAACTAATGTTATTAAATTCTTGTATTCCTTTTATATCAGCACAATATATTTATGTACATATTCCTAAAACCTTCCCCACCATGATTCAAGCCTTGTAGTGGCGGTGGGGCTCAGTAGCTTGGGTGATCCGAGACACCTTGGGGCGAAGCCAATTGAACGGATGAGGTGGGTGCTCACTGTAACCCTCACGTGTAGGAGGTGGCGTCATGGATTCGTGCCAACTAGTCGGTCTACGTATTTCTATTAATTTAATTTGTAATTACTTATAATCTGTGCTTGAAACTTGGTGTGATTGTATTGTGGTGTGTCGGGAGTAATATAAACTGTTATCCGCTAAGACTTTGTAGTGTAAGGCATTTTATTTGTTAATACTTTGCACGGCAGGGCAATGGGAAGCAGGCCTACTATATACGTTCGGAAGCTGATAAGCGTCAAGTTTTTGGGACCGCTACGGTTTGTTGAGTTCCATTTATTATCCGTAATGCAAAACTCTTATTTAACTCTGTATCTGTAATTTTTTTCCAGAATATTATGTGCATGTAGGTAATGCGTGTGGAGTTCAGGTCGGATTATATATATTATATTTATTTACACTTCATCGTGTCAATGCAGGTCATTGTAACCATTTATTATTTATTTTTAAATACACACAGTTACAATATCCCAGTATGAACTTTATTGTATCACATGTTATTATTGCATTACAAAATTATGCTACTAAATATACCTTGACCATTATATGGTTAAATCAGATGTAGTAATTACTATATGTTATTCATACATCAATTTTTATTTTTCCAAAAGACAAGTCTAGTTGTTTTTTTGTTTCCAAAAGACAAGAGTATGAAGTTTGTTGGCTGGAAAGCAGGAGGCTGGTAATGATTATTCTAAGGCTATCTATTAAATTTGTTACTCTCCGATGGCATTTTTGTGACAAAATTTTTTTTTTTGTTCCGGGCACCTCACCAAATATATATGGTGTAAAACAGAGTATGCGGCACTTCAATGTGCTGCAAGCCTCACACACCACTAAATCCCACCCAGGTCCAGTAAAGGCGCGTAAATACGTTTCCCCCCATAGAAAAATGTTACTTTATAAAAATAAACTAAAAGTAGCCTTTATTTCTACTAAGTTTCACATATAAAACTTCTTGACAGTTACACAACAATATAATTATTCTGTAATTTTAGTAGTCGCCTCTGCGGCGTAGGCCTCACCCAAACCTTTCCATACTTCTCAGTTCCGAGCCAGTCGCATCCAGTGTGGTCCACATCTTTGATGAGAAATGTCTATGCACCGTTTCCTTCGCCTTCCCTTATTCCTTTTTCTATCTCTAAGTATTCATTCTGTTAATCGTTTGGTCCATCTATTTTGTCTCATCTTACATAGATTCTCTGCCCAGTTCCATTTAAGCAACCTCAATCGTACCCTGGCGTCTGTTGCTGATTTTACATATATAGTCTTCTCTTTATATTGACGGTAATCGAACAGTTTTTCATAACATCTTTCGGTCCCCAATATTTCCATGCTAAGGTTACCCTTATTATTCTATTATATCTCTTTGTAGGTGTTGTTTT
>JAFELO010010709.1:549557-561298 GCA_017140195.1 Eumaeus atala | reverse complement strand
TTTTCGTTGCATTCAAAGACAGTCCCACCTTTTTGCTATCTTCCGCTAGTTGGCTGACCATGCATTCCAATTCTGTAGCGTTCTCCGAACCTTTCGTGCTCATTGCCATTGTAAATGCCTAAAGATGGATTGGAGACAGTGGGTCCCCCTGTCTCACTCCTCTCTTAATAAGAAATTTCACGCCTTCAGGCTCTAATCCTACCTTGGCGTTACACCTGGACTATATGTTATTTATTATGTTTACGTACTTCGGATGAGCGCATTGCAGTTCTAGTGTTCTAGTGCATGAAAATATATAGAATCCAAGGTTTTTGTGTTGTCGATAAAACACATATACATCGTCATTCTATATTCATTTACCTTATCGAAAATTTGCGTCATTGTATGTACGTACTTCTGAAGCCTGATTAAAATTATTTTTGAAAAAAAAATTATACAAGTTGGACATGAGGCTAATATTTTATATAATATATATAGGTCTATAATTGTTATATTACCGCTTTTCATGGCTTGTGAAAGTGTCCTCCGGATTGGGCGAAGACAGACCGTCTGCACATAACTCAACTTTGTGGATCTGTAAAGGGTCGTAGTGATAGAACGAGTGGGTATTTTGTATGTTCACATATGTAAACTTTTCAAATTCAATCGGGCCTTTTAAATTTATGTAATTAAGGGATAGTACGACATACTTGTAACATCAACTTTAAAATAAAGCAAAAGAGAATTTATTACATCAAAGGTTAAGCATGTAAATTTAAAAATAACATAAAAGACGCTTACTAGTATTTATTATTATTTTATTGGGTTCATCAACAATTATTACACTGTTTTAACCTAAAAAGAATAACATACATTCATAGTAAGCTAAAGTTGAGACTTCATCTCATAGATCCTACGTTATACGAAAACTTCTTAAAACAAACATTCATATTAAGGGCAAAGGAACTAGTAATTTGTACAAAAAAAAACTAATTTGTCTCTTTTGCAAAGTTAGTGGATTTATCACAGCGGTGCTGTGAACATCACACTCGGTACAATATCATGTTTTCAATTTTCCATACGCAAATGTGATGGAAGTACATGTGATCTCCAGAATCGTTTTACAATTGACACAGTCTGGCTATAGGTGAGTTTTGTCCTAGCTCGGTCCATCGACGCGATATCCGCAGAGCTTTGATTGGATGCCTTCGTGGTCTACGGGGTACTATAAGTGGTATTAGCTCAGTTAAAATGGGACAGTTTATCTTGTTATTCAATATTTTATATAAAAACATGAGGTCCAACAAATCTCTGCGCTTATCGAGTAACACCATATTGAAGTTTGTCAGCTTGTCCTGGTACGAACGAAGGATTTCTGTATTCCTCGTCGAGAACATAAGATTGTTCAAACGTGAGCTGCAAAGTGTGATCTCCACGCAATGTACAATTATACCTTCACTTGTGTAGGACTACATCATTCTACATGTTCTTATAAGAACGCGACGCTTTTTTTATGATGTGATTGATATGGGTAATAAATACAATTTTTAGACATGTCACTGTTGCGAATTCTTGTAACGTTTCATTTTCCATACTGTAGTTAGAAGGTACTATTGTCAGCTTCCTTGTGAATTTTACATACCTGCATTTGTTAACGTTTAGGCTCCAATGCCATGCGGCCAATCGATACAGATCTTCTTTTAGTTGAATTTATGTGGGCTGCGTTCAGGAAAGCGAAGTGTTGGTCGACCGTTCACCAGGTGGGAAGACGATCTCCGTGCAGTAGCCGGTCTGGGATGGATGCGAGTGGCAGGAGATCGGTCGTCTTGGCATTCAATGAAAGAGGCCTATGTTCAGCAGTGGACCGCTAAGGGCTGATAATGATAATAATAATGAAGGGCTCGCGACCGCTAAATATACGGCCCCACAACCGCAGGCGCATGAAATTTCCATCTCCATAAATGTCTTATATCATTGTGTATAAAAAATAATACACCATATTAATTTTCATCAGCCCGCGTCTTTATAAATCGGCTGGGTGCGCATGTTATGATAGTATGTTTATAGGCAGGGAGGTGACTGTTTTTATTGCGAAACTAAAATAATATATATTTAAAACATTTTGTGTTTTCGGTGTACTAATTGTACCATAAAGAAAAACCTTGAAAACATTCAAATCGAGTACAAATTATATAACGTAGTAATTTAAAATTTATATTATAGGGAGCAAACAAGCAGTAGGCGCTACTTGATGTCAAGGGACGATCATAAACATCGCTATGATTATTATGCAGTATCATTTTTTCCATTCCCTATCCAGTAGAACACTGGTTACTTACTTACAACGCGCACGAAACGCCACTACAAATTCGTGACTTTACGACGGTTTTAGGTAAGGTCATGCTGCCCAATGGAAAGGTTTCATGTGACGGGACAGACCGAAGTCTTTCGTTGTCTTGCGTCTATGATATCTTTAATAACGCAATTAAATCATGCAGATACGTCTCTATACTTCCACCTGTCCTAATTGAGTAAAACCGTAACATAGAAAAGCAATGCCGTTATATCGAAACTTAAATTTAGAACCCCTACAAGAACGTAACCAACTCTCAGGCTATATTTGCGAGTCTTTCTTTATGAGCCATTAATCTGGCTCCACGTTGTATATTTCACCCAAACTGTTGTTTATTCTCACACGGTGGAGGCATTATTTCATCTATCCTGAGTCCACGGAGATAATGAGTCAGATTAGCTCTTCCTTAGTTATAAGTTTATTAATATGCTTTCGACGTACGCCGGACGTTGTTTTGTAGGATACTCTGATGTAATATACTATTTCAATATTTTATTTCTACTATAATATTATCATACTTTTGGTTTGTCGAAATAGCTTTTTATTAATTTCCGAGATTTCGCGAATCGCGGCAGTGGCGTCCAAGTGACGCAAGGTCGCGATTTATAATTCCAACAATTCCAAAAGCAGTGGATGGTTTTGGTAGATCAAAATTCTCAATTTCTAAATACCTGTAATTTCTAAAACAATATATACCTCCTTGAAAATCATTTGCTCTGCGGTGAAGGAAAACTTCCAAAATAAACAAGCATTTTACACACGATTATACTAAAAACGTGTATTTAGTCAACTCGCATGGACGATGCTAAGACATGTTGCGAAGGGACCTGTGTTATACGGCGTGATCTACAAGGCTCAATATCATGATTGTTGCCTCCCGTCGCGAACGTCATCCGATACGTACACGTCTGATGAGCGCTCCGGAATATTTTATTACTTTTGTGGATATTGTTACAATTTTGTTATAAATGTCCAAGTAACAGTGTATAGCTATGATTACCGTAAGCTCGTCCCGTGTTATCAAACGTCCTTGAAATACGTACTTGAAGTATTGTTCTAGCTTAATAATTAATGTTCAATAATTTACAACGAATTTTTTATATCTAGAAAATAGAATGGAAATATCGTGTACAGTATGCACTCCCATATTATTAATTATTATATCTGCACAGCAATGCGGTGTGAGGAGCATAGGAGATTTTCAGTAACCTCCCAGGGGTAAGACGGAAGGCAATTACAAAGAACACGTCCAAATATTTCGTCACGTTAAAAATAATATAAAATATATATTATATAATAGCACGTATACATACATCCATACGCGTATACATATACATCTATAGACACTTGTACATACACATGCATATAGGCACGTAAACAAATATATGATCATTGTGTTGTGTTGTAATAAAGTTATAACAAACTTAATAGGGATAAAAATATTCAGCATTTCGAGCACCTGATTTATAATTAGCCATTCTGTTCGATAGGCAACGTACATACATGTGTATGATTAGGTTGTTACATACATGTGTCGATAAAGAACAATTCTTCCATGGGAGTCGAGCTGCCATGTCCCGGGGCCAGGCGACACCTCGAGTCAATGGGAGAAGGGTGCGTCACGCGTTTATGTATATCACAATCAATTACGTTTCCGTGAAAAACTAGGAGAGAAACTAAATTATAGAGTTTTACAGGGAGATGTGTGCGCACGCTAATATTAATTATTAGATTGCAGTATTTATATCTCTTCCAAAAGCCCTAATATATATATTATTACATTGGGTCACAATAATAATAATAACTATAACAGAATCTGTGGACTTATCACACCACGTTAGTCTAGCCTTGTGTTACATACCGTAAGGACTTGTGTTACAAGTACTAGAAAACGGAAATATACTTTATATGTTTTAAAAAATTAAGAAATTTTATATACTTACGATTTTTATTATTTCAGTACATATAATACATACATAAACGTCCATAACCTAGGCGGGATTCAAACCCGCGACCTCGGGCGTAACTTCGCGGTCTAACCGCCCCGTTACCAACTAAGCCAGCGGGTCGTCCAGTCATAATAATATGCCTGGGATGAAGTAACAAATCCCTGTATAAAAAGCCAAAAAACACCACGAATGCCCCCGACGTCGGTGAAATGTATCAGAACTGTCGCCCTCTTCATTATCACCAAGAAAAGACATAACATAAACGGCTTAACTTTATCAATACTTCCTGCTTTGGACATGAGTCGAACTCAACAAGACACTGGCTACTGTGGCTTCGTCCGTGAAACTTCCTCATACCTTTGCAAAACTAATAACCTCGTTAATGACGCGACGCAATAAAAGACGCGACGCTCGAATTGAAAATCACAAACAAATCTAAATATTACACCGACACCTCAATCTTACTTCCATACTTTTCAAATAGAATTGGACAAATATATCCCACAACTTGTGGGACTTAACACCACTCCCGTGCGTCATACCTTATTCCTCGGGAAAAAAATAAACGGAATAAAATACATCTATACCACTTATGAAGGCCCTAAACCGTCCGGTGACAGCTTCTAAAACCGTGGCAACAAAAAAACTGCAAACTCAAGTGTAATACACTAAAATCTGTGGATTCATTCAAACCTGCGGGACTATGTCTTGTAACACCATAAACCACGTATTCTTATCAAAGACGTCCTACAGTACATTACGGGTACACACATACATTCTACAAATCCACTAAAATTTTCCGCCTTCGTATTAACGTTATTAGTAACGGAACTACCCATACATGGAAAGGGGTAGAAATAGACCCAGGCGTACATAAACACCTCATAAAGGAAAAGATATATATCATTTGGGCCTCTTGTCGGTTCGTAGACGTAAACCTACATAATAATAAATATGCATTACTCGAATCAGAAAATATCATGGCAGATTATAACTTGGACCTCGTAATTGTTCAAGGGCAGTATCAAAACTCCACAGTAAAATCTAAAATCATTCGAAATAATTATGAAACTCGCGTCGGCATTTATATTCCACATTCCAAAATTACTGTGACGGCTCTATCCAATTATTCAACGCGGCATTGTCGTGTAGCTCAATATTTCGCGTTTACGTAGTTAGCCAGTACTTTTTGTTTTCTGACCCCGTTTGTCTCCATCTACATCAACTTCTTATTGTCCTTCAATCGCTTGCAGGTAACAAAATAATTACAGGCACGTATGTAATTAAATCATCATTATTTTGGCTTGGCGATGTAAGATACTCGGACCGCGACGAGAGTAAAATTTCACAATCCATAACACTCCTGATACACCACCTACCTACAGCAGCCCAGTGGCTCCACCTAAATAGATGGAGTTGCCCAGCACTACAGGACACCCCACCGACTTTGGGACAGTGCAATGGTGAGAGGTTTTCATCCTCGCCCCTTGCACCATGCGCAAAATCGCCACCTCCGGTTGCTATTAGGCTCCTTATAACACGGGTACCGAGAGCGATTCCTCCTCGTGATCTTTAACCCCCCTCTTCTTATAAGAGGGGTGCAAAGATCCCTATCGTTTTAATTGGCTTCGACTGGGACACCCCTGGCTACAAAGCCCCACCGCCACGACAAGGCTGGAACGATGGTGGGGATGGCGAGTACCACACTTACCCACCTCCACCCATGCTCCCACCCACCTCTCGGTATACGGAGCGAATCATGGGAGATGCACGGGGGTTTTCTCACCAGCTCTATTCCCCAACGTGCAATTCTTGACTCCCTATACATTATTTAAGTTCCCTCTCGTTATTTCTCTCTCTTCCCTTTCCGGGGCCTGACACTACAGAGATATTAATTGTCATCGGCCTCGTCAGTCCTGATTATCTCGATGCATCTACGTCGTTACCTATCCTTCCTCTTCGCGTGCCATGTATGCGCAAATGTCTTCAATTGCCTAAAGCTCTGTTCCGTTGTGACCAAATCCTGATGATAGACTGGGCCTACTATCTTCCGTTCGATGCTGCCCAACATGATATTTCGATCGTTTTTGTACAAGTCACATTTGCACAGTACATGGTCTCTGGTATCAGCTTCATAACGATAAGAGGTCACATAACGCCATCCTGTGCAGGCGACCTATAAAACACCCGTGCCCTGTTAGTATCTGTGAAATAACGTACTCAGGTTCCACCCATTGATATGCCAGACACGTTGTAACATCTGGAAAGAAGCAGTACAGCTCCCTCGCGTCGGCACACGCGGCCCAGCGTGACTGCCAAGACGAGTCGCTTTTCTTTTCCTTACGCTCCTTGCCCTTAAGCCCCACGCACTCCAACGCACTACCTCCAGATTCCACAATCTTGGTCTGGAAAACAATAACGCTAATTACGTGACGAGAATCTCTCAACATATCAGTTGTATTCGATAACGCCCCATGGCCAATCTTAATATATATAAATCTCGTGTCACAATGTTTGTCCTCAATGGAGTCCTAAGCCACTTAACCGATTATAATAAAATTCGAACACCATGTGCAGTTCGATCCAACTTGAGAGATAGAATAGTTTAAATCGCAAATTATAGTCGCAATTTTAATTTATTGCTAATGATTTGTCTGTTATTATTTGACAGTCACAATTATCTGTTAACTCCAAACGATTCTAACAGATGTCGGTACCTTTCGACTGGGTTGAGTAAGTAATCAATAGATGGCGCTGCTATTGTAAATCTACGAACGTGTCATATAAGCTACATTTTAACAGCATAATTACCACTTGTTGTTGACGCTATAAAATTAATTAAATTTATTTTGTAGTGAACGAAGTACCGTATAATTCAATTATTTCCACTTTTTTGGTGTTAGCATAGCCGGCCACGTGTTACTTAGACTAAAGTGTAAATTGAATTCATATTATAATGAAAATAATACAGTGAAATTAATCCTGTTTTTTTACTTATTTGTGCTTCATTGATCAAAACTTTATAATTTAATTGGAATATATGTATGTAATACTTACATACTTATAAAATTTTAAACATTATTACATACACATAATTATAAAATTTAATTAAAATGTCAATGCAAAAATGATACACAATTTCCTACACTTTTTCAATAGTTGTACAAATATTTTTTTATTGTTTTTATTTAAACTCTATTAAAAAATATTTGGCACTTATTATTTCAATGTGCTATGACAACAAGTTTTTCAGATTTTTTTTTCTTGTATCTAAACGATTAAATTAGTATTTCAATTCTTATTGAAATTATTATTCAAGTCACATAACATAATTATAAAAGTTAATTTGAATGATTTTCAATTTTTTTTTCTCATATTTAAAACTATAAGTTAAATCTCATATAAAAAAAATCTAACCTCAACAACGCGAGCACCAGAGGCATGACGCAGACGTATTAAAGGAGCCTATCAGTTGGCAGAACAAATTGAATGAAGAAATCCAGCTCAAGGAATCAGGACAGCAGAAGGTCATGCACAAGAATCTCAAGAACAGTGTAACGAACGTCTTCAAGAGAATATCATAAGAACAAGAGCAGCAGGAGAACGAGACATAGCCACAGTAGGAGCACAGGAACAATAATTTCAATTTATACATGTAAGTAATATCACATAATTTTATAAAAGTTAATTAATATATCAATGAGAAAATGGCACAAAGCTCCCCACACTTTTTCAATAATTGCACAATTTTTTTTATATTATTTTTATTTAACCTCCATTGAAAATTATTTTGCACTGATTATTTCAATGTGCTATGATAACATGTTTTTTAGTTCCTCTTTCTAATATTTAAACGATTAAATTACTATTTTCAGTCAAATGCCACCAAAAAAATCTAACCTCAACAATGCGAGCAGCAAAGGGTCACACGACGCAAACGTGTTGAAAGAGCTCAGCAATTACCGGAACAAATCGAAACAAGAAATGCAGCTCAAAGAATCAGGACTGCAGAAAGTCGTGCACAAGAATCTCAAGAACAGCGTGACGAACGTCTGCCAACAGAATATTACGAGAACCAGAGGGGCACGAGAACGAAACATAGCTACAGTACGAGTACTAGATCGAAAAAAGGCAACGGATCAGCCGCTTTTTAACACGTGCATCATTCGTTCGGCTTGCCTTTGAATATGCACCAGATATTAACTACTCAGCGCATTCAAAAATTGCTATCGGTGGAATGGATAAAGTATGTCAATATTGTCAGGCATTGAAATTTCGGAATGAGGCAGCCGGGGTGTGCTGCACATCAGGAAAAGTTGTGCTGTCACCTCTACCCGCTCCGCCGGAGCCTTTATAATCCTTTCTTACTGGCAATTCAGATGATTCCAAATTATTTTTGCGTAAGATACGCAAATTTAATTCTTGCTTCCAAATGACGTCATTTGGGGCAACCAAAATTTGCGATCGTGCATCCGATGGACGTAATTTTGAAACTACATTCAAAATTCAAGGTCAGGTGTACCATAAAATCGGATCACTGATGCCAATGCCTGATAACAATCCGAAACTTCTTCAAATATATTTTATGGGCGATTGTGAAGAGCGCGTGACGACTCGGTGCCTGTATAATTTTATTGAACAGGCAGAGGAAAGAGCAATTGAGATATTATTGGATTTTTTTTTAGAAAATCACAATCAATTGATCAAAAGAGTTTCGCCACGACTGCAAAATGACAATTATCAAATCGTCATAAAATCCGTAAAGTACCATTAGGTGAACGTGATGGTAGATTCAACGCTCCGAATGTTAATGAGGTTGCTGTTATCATGGTTGGTGATCCAGTTGACAAAAGATCTATAAACATTACACGGCGAGACAACACTGTCAGTACGATTACGGATCTACACCGTTCATATGACGCACTAAAATATCCATTGATATTTTGGCAAGGACAAGATGAATATCCCCTTAATATCAAACAGTATGATCCAAATACCGGTGAATTTGACAATTATCTATTTACTTTCTTACTGTATGTATAGATTTTAATTTCGTATTGCACTTTATTTTTTTAGGTGATTACAGAAATAACAAAGTTAGCTCCATGAACTACTACGCACAACGAATAATGGATAGACAACATCAAGACAATTATATCCTTAGATATCGTCAGCTGTTCCATCAATACATTGTTGATATGTATGCTAAGGTCGAAAGCGAACGCCGCTTGCGATTCCTTCGATTCAACCAGGCAAACCTACGATCGGAAGAATATATTCACTTACGAGATGCTGTTGCTGGAAATATCGATGGAAATTTAAATCCCAATGAGTTCGGTAATGCTTTCATTTTACCTTCAAGATACATCGGCAGTCCACGGAACATTCAGGAATACATGTGCGGGACAGGCTATCGTAACACTGGTTAGAATTTGATCATTGAACTGCTCAGGCTACGGCAACTTTAGAAGCCAACTTTTCAGTTTTCAATTAATATCATCACCTCTTTGCGACTGCTCGATTGATGGTGACGAATACGCACAAATCTCATAACATATATTGATGGAGCGTAGCCTTTGGCAAGGTGAGCCAAAGATAATTCTTGATAAAATTCGTAGTGTTATTGAAGTAGTTTACTATGGTGACCTCGTGCCAGAAATTTTGTCATAAATATTACTGGCAGCAGATAAAAAAAACATCTTCACAGTAATATTCCAAATGTAATGAGTAGTAAGTATTAACGTAACACTTATTTGTATACATCTCTGTGGTGCTCAGCAGCTGGGCTTCACCTTTGCGCTCTCTTTGTTCTCGACTTTCGAATTAATTTTTACTCCTACTACTTAATTCTAAAATGTTGTTGGTACTCCAATACAGCTTTAGTATTTCCGTGTGGCTCTCTACAATCATATCATTGGGTTAATAGTGGAAGCCGTTGTCAGTCCTGGAAACACAGGAGTTAGCAGTGGTGGGATTGAGTCGTTTAAAAAAAAGTGAAAATTATAGTTGTTATAAAAATATTCTATTCACCAGCAACTACAGGTAATGATGGAAATCTCCAGTAATAACAGGATTACAGCAAACGTTTAAGGCTATCAAATAAACAATCAGGTTGAGTAAGGCGAGAGACATTATGGATATGTCTCGTTTGATAAAATGTACGGACCGGGGAACAAGACATTGTGATGTTCCAGAACCTTTGAATTTTTTGGGTTAACTTTCGTTTTAAGACAAATCGTGGTATGTTAATGATCACTTTTTTGCACATTTGTCTATCAAGAAAAGGTTTTCTCATGAAGTTTGGCAATAGAAACAGCCCATAATTAAATGTATTTTCAAAGATTAGTGACAAGTACCCACTAAAATCACCGGGACTACTATCAGTAACGCCTTAGATGTAGTGCGACGGACCTGTTATTCATTAGGGCACATCGACGGCTAGTTACTCCCTAAAGGGGAATTCTTCCATGCTGCAGAACAACACCCCTAATTTAAGTTCAATGAGGCGAGGTTCCCATTCTTACACATTTCCTGGTGAAGAAGCTCTTCCATCTCCTGTCTTATAATAGTAGTACAGAGAGTAACTTTGGTTTAAATGAGTTCGCATAAAATGACAGTAGTAACAAAATAATATATTCCAAAAGTCTTTCATAAAATATCCTTCAACACCATCATCAACCGGACGACGCCCACTGCTGGACAAAGGCAAAATATTCTTACTTTCGTTATAACAAGACAACATATTGCTCCTATATACTATAGGTGCATCCTTGTTAGCTGGTTGGCTTTGTGCCGAAGTTACCTGCCAAACCATTGCTTTGGGTCTTTGTACTACTCAGTATATAGCTGCAGCTACGACGTTAATGGAAACATTTAGATTCCAAGTCGATTATTTAAACTGTACGATTAGGCATGTTCTTGGTTCTACGATACGAAAACATGAAGGTATTACAGTTACACTTGTGTTTCATACATTTAGTATTTCAGTAATATGCTGGTATTTTTTTAGTCTAAAATATTACTTTCATAAAGTGGTACATATACAAGGTCAAGATTTACATCTAGCGAATTAAATACTACTTCCAGCATAGGAGGCATTCGGAAAGAGGGGTTACCCGGTGATATTCGCCCGATCTTCCCGAGCTTTTAGGTAGTTTTTTCCAATCGCCTCTGAGCGAGCGACTGGGTCATCTCATACCCCCGCATAGGGGCAAAGGGAGCCGATTCAGGACTTTGGTCCTCTTCCGGTGGCAGCGGGGTCTCACTCTATTACTATGGAGCGGTTATTGGGCTGATCTTTACAGATCACATTAGGGGGCGGTTGCGGCGGGGCCCGGGCTCCCGTCCTTATAGCGGGGTTGTCCTGGGCGGTCTGCCCCCACCGGGTAAGATCGCCGGTAATCCCGGCGAAGGCCCAGCGAGTGGCAGCTAGCGACCAAGGACGGTTGTTACCCGCTGAT
>JAFELO010010709.1:497126-549546 GCA_017140195.1 Eumaeus atala | reverse complement strand
AGGTGGGAACGGATGTAAATCTTGTAAATCAAAAGTTTTACCTTTAGCGGAAGGAACCTCAATAGCGCCGGCCGCAGCTGTCGAAGCGCTGTGGAGGCCTGTGCCGTAGAGGCGCAGGCATGTGGACCCATGGTTAGGCCGGCGTCTAGGCAAACGCCCAGGTATTATTATATAGGCTTGGTAGGCCCGGGGGATGGGCTCGCCGCCGAGCGCCAAAGGTTGTGGGAGGCTCCGGCAGCGGGGAAAGTTCACCGCCTGTGATTTGGCGGTGTTGACGCTCAGTCGCCATTTCGACAGCCAGTCGGGGAGCATGTCCAGGATCCTCTGGACCTTGGCAGCTGCGTGTTGATGGTACAGCGATTTCGCAAGGTACGCCGTATCGCCGGCGTACAGGGCGGCCATGACTCCCTCGTTACTGGGGATGTCGTCAACTTATCTGTTGAAAAGGGCTGGGGAGAGGCAGCTACCTGAGGCACTCCGGCCCCGATGGGGCATGTGAGCGAGCGGGTATCCTCCACTCTGACGTAGAAAGTGCGGCGGTTTAAGAAGGACCGCACTATGGTAACTAGAGGACGGGGAACCTGGGAAGCGATAAGCTTGAAGAGGAGACCCTCGTGCCGGACGCGGTCGAACGCCTTTTTCCATATCCAGGAAAAGCGCCGCGACTGATTCCTTCTTGTTGACGGCGTTGGTAATAAATTGTATGGCGCGGATGAGTTGGTGGGTAGGCGAGTGCTCGGTCCTGAAGCCGAACTTATCGGCCCGAGTCGGCAGGTAAGGGGTGAGGCGTTCTATGAGAAATCGCTTGAACACCTTGGAGAGCGGAGGCAGCAAGGTGATTGGCCTGTAGTCGGCGGGAGATCGGAGGCTCTCCCCCTTCTTGGGGATCCGGATTACCTCCCCCATCCTCCATTGAGTAGGAAGGTGGCCCGTGCGGAATATTCAGCGGAATATCAATAGCCGGGCGATGGCGGCTGCTGTCCTGGGGGAGTCAAGTCGTAGAGCCGAGTTAGGGATCTGGTCGGCGCCCGGGGCTTTCCAGGGATTAACCCTGAGGAGGGCGCGATGGACCTGGCTCGGCGATACGAATAAGGCGGGTGCTGCGGTGGTGGTGGCATGGATGTTGGCTCTATCTGTAGCACGGTAGCGTAGGTCCTCGTCCTCATGTATTAGCTGGCGAATGGGCTCCTTGCTGCCGGCTAGTTGACGGCAGAGGCGGTGCACGGCGGCAAGTCCTCGGCGGCCTGGGAGAAGCGGTGTTCCCAAGTCGCCGCATAGTGTGCGGCGAACTCGAGATTGACCACTGCGGCAGCTCTGTTGAAGGCGGCCCGGATAGTGGGGCATCTCGTACGTTGCCATTGGCGGCGGAGCTTGCGCTTTTCCTTAATGAGCTTGTCGATCCGGGTGAGCTCCGGCCGGGAGACCGGGATTCGGCCCGGGGTTTTGGTGGCCGCGGCCCGTGCGGCTGTGAAGGCCGAGGTTATGCCTTCCGCCAGGCGGTCCACGTCCACCGCGGACACCACCGCGCGTGGATTTCACGTACGAGGACCGTGCGGTCAAATTTTGGCCGCCGAGTCGGTTTGGTGTGGGGAGGGAACGAGCCGGGGCTGTGGCGTCCAATCGCCTCTGTGGTGTAACGGTGCGGGTGGTGCCTGATAAGACCGTTGGCCGCGTGGGGTCCTGTTATTAAATGTTTCTCAAATCATTCTGAGCACGCATTACATTCTTTGGAATTGAAATGTGCTCGAAGTGGCCATGCCATTAATGACATCATGGGCTTCTCAGTACCTTGGCTAATCGTAGGTTTTCTAGTACATCGCTGCCTACCTCTTCGGGCATAACAGGCGTGAAGGTACTTTGTGGTTCCAAATTTAAAATATAACAGGATATACATTTCGTTTTTTTTTCGGAGCTGAGCTTATGCTGTGCAAAGATATATTACAATAATGTTAATGATAAAAATTATTAATGTACATTAAAAAAAGAATATACATAAAAAAACTTAGCTTGCTGACACACCCCATTGCAGTGTGAGGAGCACTGGAATACATGTCAATCGGCACACGACGGAAAATTTTGCAGGGAAAATGATAGTCGATTAAAGTGTATTAAACACTGTTTTTCATTTCTGTTTTTGTTTTGACACATAAACAAAGTGAAACACTTTTAATCTGTTTCCAAAAACATCTGCTTATAAATGTTAATAACTGTTACAGATAATTAAGAAAATGCTACAGTGAAATAAATTCACAAACATATAAAACTGTACAAGTATTACAGGAATAATTCTGCAACAGATTAAATGTTAATAATCAATAACACTTATACAGTGATACACTGATCAAAGTGTTTTTGATTCCTTGGAATTTAGGTTCACAGGCACCGGTTTTGAATTACATCTGAGAGGTTACATAGAGGCCGGAGTGATGGACATGTTCAATATAAATATTGTACACTATGTGACTGTTATTCAATATAAATACTGTACTTGTGTATTATTAAAATGAACAGTATATTAAAGGACCAAATTACTGTACAAACGAGCGCAATTGCCGGTTCCGACCGCAATGTTTAGATTGATTCGGCGTGACCAATAAATTTGTTGTTGTACACAATAGTAACCATTTATGGTAACAATGATAAGCTGTTGCAATACCTGTCTGAATATTATGCTATTAAATATAGTTGGGATACTGCCGCGCCGCTAAAAGATTTTGTTATCTATATAAACCAATATACCCGGACTTGCCATAAGCATTGTAAAAAGAGAAAAATATTTTTTTAATTAACCAAGACTTCATGGACCGAGCCTTATGGTCATAAGTAGCGGCGAGTGTTGCTAGAAGGATCATACTTGGTTATTGAACATGATTATTAACGGGCTTAACAACTTTGTCTAGAATGGTATCGTGATACATTTGTGTCGATGTTTTAATACATTTTTCACAAAAATATGGCCGAAAATGAAGGTGTCTTTGATAAGTGACACCCCACCAAACCAACTATAAAGTTGGACAATGCCCACGTTGCAGTTTGTCGACTAATTGGAAAACTACCATAGCGCTTTGATCATAAATACGGTCATTTTGTTTGTTAAAACGTCGCTTAATTGTAAAAATTATCTCATCCGTAAACAAACTTTTTCTGTGATCACCCCTTGTGTACCGTTTCAGTAGTTGTTTTGATTTTACCACTGTATTCATATTTAATTTATCAGCCTGTAAATAACCTCTTATAGGCTGCAAGTCTTAAGTCATCTCCTGAAATACGCGACATGATTTTAGGTGCTTTCTTCATTTCCCGAGGTAGAATCTTTTGCTTTCGGACAGTATTCCTTAGAATTCTTTCCCTTAACGCTTTGACCACCTTTTTAGTACGAACACTACATGGCCGACCAACTGGTCGTTAATTTGTTGCAACAAGCAACTGCTTGTCACAAACAGAGGAAACATTACATAAACATTTGACTAATACCAAGTACATGGAGAGTTTTAAAAATTACATTCGGCTTCATATCTACTTTGTGTAATGCAGTCACATCGACTCTTTTCTCTATGTCAACCCACTCCATTTTAATGTAGCAAAATATTGTACAATGTATTGGCAACAAAATGAGAAACACACTTAGCATTCATTTTTTTATATTTTTAATTGTAACAGTATTTATGGCTAGACTAAGTATATAAGAGTATTCAGAATGACTTCATAGAATTTGATAATTATATTATTTCTGCGTTCATTATGGCATGGCCAAGGTAAACATGTAGAAATATGTAGGGAATATTGTACGGAAATCGTTAAAAGCGGGCTGAGAAATCATCATCATTGACAGTTCGTCAACATTATACATTACCATGACAGCAAATTTTTATAGCAGGACAACATCTGCCGAGACAACTAGAAATATTTGAAGAGGAAATAGGTACTACTCTACTAACTCGCTGATTAATCACAAAATCTCAGAAAATGTAACATAAACAAAGGGAGAGGTAGTGCCATGCTGTAAAGGAGGAACTAGTGTCATGTATAGTGCATGACGCTACATCCTCCTATGCAACAGAATTGGACCGGCACGACTGGAGAGGCTCTCGCTCACATAGTACAGCCGTAAAGTGACATCTTCAGTATCGCGTTTCGTGCGATTCGTGAGTAGCCGCCGGACAATTGGGGGGATTAAGGGCAACGCATCGGCGTAGTAATTATGTAAATTTTCATGGACGTCAGTAGTTGTGAAAAGGCTCCGATTTCTTGAGTGCCCCTTATTTTATAATTAAAAAGAAAAAGAAACCACAGCTACTTGAAATTTGGCAGCTAGTTTTAGCTTTTTGAATGCAGACATCTGCTGAGAATATATATTTTACGAAGCTCCACATCAAAGAGTGCGTTTCTGGGGGTGGAATACATGTCACGAATAAATTGAGTTTTTTTGGTGACTACCAACTCCCATTGATATACACAGATGTTTTGCAACCAAATCAAGTCGGCACGACTGGGTAGGTAAATCTCTCGACACCGCGGTAAAGTGACAGCTATAATAAAAAAATCGGTTCCTATTAACTGTTTGTGTACCCTTTACTGTATAAAAAGAATAGCTTTCCGCGACGGTCCCTTTCGGCCATATAATTGAGCGAGTGGAATCTGTTCGTGTTTGTACAATTATTGTGAAAGAGGTAGTGCCATGCATGGGACATGATATTACATCGTCCTTTGGAACGTAATTGGGCCCGCACGACCGGGAAGGCAACTCTCGCTCACTTGACACCACCGTAAAGTGACACCTACGGTGTCGCGATTCGTGCGGTTAGTGGATAGCCGGTGGCTCATTGGGGGTGATGAAAAGAAGGGCAACGCATCGGCATAACTATGCTAATGTACATGTGCGTCGATAGTAGTTGAGAGGCTCCAATTGCACGTTCGTCCCTCTGTACTATAAGAAAATAACAATTCGGCTACATGTCCGAATTGTTATTTTCTTATAAAAAACGGCACTAGTTCTTATAAAAAAAAAAGTTTGAATTTCAATGAAAGTCTAAGGAGCCGATCTCTTGATTACTGATAATCGCATTCAGCTTTTTACTGCTTCGTATAATTCCTACAGCGCAGTTGTAGGAGGAAGGTCATAATTCCCTTTCATACCACTCCGAACAATGGGAATGTTTATTACATTACACGCACTGATGTAATGTGTAATCTAGTATGTGACAAATACAAACAATTAAATTTAATTAATTAAATCTGTTTACGCAGGAATATTTAGCAACTGTAAGACTGGGATATTTATGGGAGTGAGGAGGAATTTAATTTATTTCTACTCAAATCAAGATAGAGAATATATTTTTATTATCTAAAAGCTTAAAAAGAGCTTACCACGCGATTTTTCTGTTTCCATTGTAATAATCCAGATCATTACATACATTTTTGGGCCTGAACGCAATAAGGTGTCATTTGTAAAAATAAATACATTCGGTTTAGGACTGGTCCGCGACTGGTTTGCGGTAGTAGGCTATTGAAAGTGCTATATTCGGTGTCGCTTTGTCCGGTAGAATTCGCAACGAAGTCATAACTAAAGTGTCCGATATCACGCGAAGAGCAAGCTTACTGAAGTAGTAATGAGCTGATCACATACTCAGAACATCAGATGGCAGATGGGCCACTAACATTCTGGAGTGGAGGTTTAGGAAAACGCAGTGTTGGTCGACCGTTCACCAGATGGGAAGACAATCTCCGTGCAGTAGCTGGTCCGGAATGGATGCGAGTAGCGGTAGATATGTCGCCTTGGCGTTCATTGAAAGCAAAGCCTGTATCCAGCAGTGTACCGATAAGGGCTGATGATGAATGGATGATGAAATGAAAAAAAAAATTGGATTTACAGATTCCTCGGTTAAATTCCTGGCTGTATTTACAGTCTGAGAGCGGAGATATTGCGTACGTGTGAGTAATCTTGGGTATTGTAGCATGTGTCGTACTAGTTAGGCGGGGTAGAAATACAAAATGAATAAGCAAAGTAAAAAAAAAAAAAAAGAAATCAACCGGGAAAGTAGTCGTAACTCATGGGAAGACCACTTAACATCATTGCTTCTCTAGCATCACAAAGTAATAATAATGCAGATGAGACAAGATATTTGGAATACACTTTGTGTATTTTTTATAGCTCCATAAACATGTAACATTCCGCCATTATTCCGCGTTAGTATAAAGAAAGGAATATCTTACAAAGACATCCGTTTATATATATATATATATATATATATATATATAGTAGATCGTTCCGGTTTCGCACGAATATAATTTATTTATTTACAAAAATACAATAGCCGTCATACATTCTAATGAGCTATAGAACACTAACGTAAGTAATGTTTTTCGAGCACATGTGAGTTGAGGCAATCAATATTCTTGAGTACAGTTTGGTTATGTATATAATGAAAACATTTTTGAAAATAAAAATGTATCATTGTAAAAAAAATCGTATTACGCTTTAAATATAATATTATGAAAAAAAAAAACAGTTTTATAAACTAATAATGTACACTAAGTAGATTTTACATACATGTGAAAGCATTCAAAAATAATAAAGTTTGTGTGTATTAAATAGAAGCACGTTAATTCTACTGAACAGATTTAAATATTATTTGGCACCGGTTGCAATCTAGAATAATATGAAAAGCTTTTCATCGCGAAAAATATCTTGAGCATTGGGAATAGATTTTGCACAGGTTAAACCAGCTGTGCCCAGCTACTATTACTTAATTAATAATTTTATTTCACGATCACGTATCGTACTCGTATCATATAAAAGTACCGCCACTGTGCTAATATGTAAAGATTAGAGCAACGCCCGACGCGACTCATAATTAAGTTTCACAAACAAATCCGTAGTTTGCTCACGTAAACAATATGATTTCAGCTATGACAATTACGATATTTACAGTCAATACACCTGAACTTTAATTCATGAGCACCAAACTATTTGTTGGAATGATTTTTCTTTCCAGATTTAAGATATATTGTATGGAATTATCAAAATTATTATATAAGGATATCTTGGGAACGGTGGTGCCCTTGCCAACACGAGCAACAAAAGCGTAAGCGCTACTTGCTTTCAAACATTTTATCAGTCCCAAACTTTTAAGTACTAGTTAGAAAAAAATTTAAAAACTTTTTTGTCATCGAATTCATTATAGTAACTAGGTTTTTCCGCGTCTGTCACATACGATTTTTTTCGGTTGTTCGGCTCTTCTCGCACCCCCTTTTTTAAACATTGTGTCAGTCTCAAACTCCTAAGCACCAGTTGGAAAAAAATATGACATATTTTTATAGGGGTGTTATTGGAGGCGTAACAAGACTTTTCTGCGTCTGTCACATACGACTTTCTTCGGTTAAGGGCTCTCGCCACACCAGGCGCCTCCCTGCACAATACTTATAGCCGTGGCGGCTTTAAGTATGTATAAATCGACTCCATTGCAAAATAGCCAATAAATTATTCATTTCATGACTACTTCGTAGGGTTGTAGTTGGCCATACTATGCTGAAGGTGAATCGGACTGCAACGGCAAGAGAGGTTCTTAAGGCTCACATGAAATTGCCTTAAATATACACTATCTCGTCATTCTTCCGGGCTGTTTGTGAGTTTCCGGGGATCCGTTGGTGGGTTCGAAGGGCAACACATACACATCACTTGTGGGGATGTCTGTGTGTGTCAGTTATTCCTAAATAGCTGCGACAGTTTGTTTTCTTCCTTGTTCTATAAAAGAAACCAAAAAAGAGCGACTCGGATTCATCTATGACGGGTTTCATCGCAGCAAATCAAGAGTCATATATCTCTAAAACTACCCATCTCTTAAATTTATATTGTTGAAACAAATTTTTGTTTGAAATTTTTATGACTTCTATAATCCATATTTTTACAATTTTCCTATGTTAACTGTAAATGTAAAAGACTGTACAATTAAACACATCTACATTGAATAGGTATGTTAAATTGTAAAATTATTATATAATGATGTAGGGATCCCTAGGGAGAACGGTAGTGCCCTTGCCAAGACGAGCAATGAAAGCGTAAGCCCTACCTGCTTTAAACATTTTGTCTCAATCTTAGTAATTTTACATACCTATAATGAATAGGTATGTTAAATTGTCTTGTGATCTGCGGTCCAAATTGTATGATATAATCGGGATAATACGTCTAAATCGTCGTTTTCATTCCTCAATAGGTCCTAGGTAATTGAGGAATGAAAACACGAGACGATTTAGACGTATCATCCTGATTATAGCATACAATTTGGACTGCAGATCACAAGACAATTTAACATACCTATTCATTATAGGTATGTAAAATTACTGACCTACGGAGAGCTTGATGACTTGAGTGAGTTAGACGTGATGTATCGACCGTCGACCGGCTGGCTCAGCTGGTAATGTGGCGGTTAGTCCGCGTGTTAACCCAGAGGTCGCGATTTCGAATCCCGCCTAGGCCATGGATGTTTATATACGTATATGTATTTCTATAATAAAAATCTTAAATATACCAAATTTATTGAATTTATAAAAATATTGAATTTATTTCCGGTGTCCTGTAACACATGTCCTTACGGTACTTAGCACGGGACTAGGCGAACGTGATATGTCCACAGATATTATTATTGTTATTATGGAATATTTATATATTATTATTATTAGTATTTATATATTTTTTCAAAATAATGCTACATTATTCTGAAGCGGTTCATAAAATACATCTGCCTACCGAATTTCGTATTGTAAATCATATATTATCATACACTAAATCCATTATGACCGTGTCGTGTGAGTCGTTTTATACTCTGAAATATGGACGGACAGACAGATGGACGAATGGACATGATGAAACTATAAGGGTGCCCTTTTTTGCTATTTGGCTACGGAATCCTAAAAATTTACCGCACCTCTAACTATATTATGAGTTCCCTCAAGTATTTAGTAACATGGTGCCACAAACTGCGGAAACTATTTAAATAAAATCCTCACAGTTTCGCAACAAGGGTACGAAGTTGCCATTATAATTTGAATCCCTCTCGTTTTCGGGTTAAGAAATCGGTACTACAATAGTAGGAATTTACATCACTGTCATTAGAACAGTTTTGTGTATATTCAGTACGGTTTTATATTATAAACCGTGTAAACCGTGATATAGTTAGTAGTGTAGCATACACTACTAACTATATCACGGTTTATTTAATTATTTAACTAGCCTGACGTTTCAAAACAGCAAGATATAATAAGTAATGTTTGCGTTAATCGGAACAACTTAAAAAAAAAATATTTTTTGATATAATTTTAATAACTTATAACATAGAGACATCTGCCATCTCAGTCCAACCGTGACGATTGTTGCTGTAAAGCTTCTGGAACGGGATACTAAAATACTTAATGCTCCGCGATAAAATCCATAAAATTAATTTTATTCGAATGAGTAACATTTGCGTGAACTTAAACATCAATATGCTAATATCTATTCATAAACTATAATAACAATAATTTATTTATAATAGTTAATAATTTCGGAGATGGTCCCTGGTCGCGCCTTTTAAATTCGACTGCGATGCTGTATTGCACTACCGGTTACTAAAACTTCTCCCCTGTATAACGGTGGTATACTTAAAATATTAAACGTGATTTATAATAAAGAACACATTTGTCCGAAATACACCCAGTCAAATGTGACACCCCACCATGGTTCAAGCCTTGTCCTGGCGGTGGGGCTTAGTAGCCTGGGGTGAAACCAGGCAAAGCCAATTGAACAAAGAGAGATCACTGCACCCCTCTTATAAGAAGAGAGGGCTTAAAGATCAGGACGAGAAATCGCTCTCGGTACCCCTCTTATAAGAAGTGACCTAAGAGCAACAGAAGGTGGCGCTTTTGCGCACGGGGCAAGGGGCGAGGATGGGAACTTCACCCCATTACACTGTCCCAAAGGGGATCGATGGGATTGTCCTGTAGTGCTGGACAACCTCATCTGTGGAGGTGGAGTTGGTCCCTTATTAGGCCGACTAGCCGTTGAGTTGTCCAGATGATTGTTGTTCCGGTGCACCTCACCAAGGGCGGCACTGATGGCACTCGCGGTGGTTTTTGCGGGTATTCGGCATTTTCATGTGCCGCGAGTCCCACAAACCACTGGACCCCACCCAGGGCCGGTGAAGGCGCCAAAATGCGTTTCCCCGCGTCAACAAAAAGAAAAAAGTCAAATGAAACAAATAAAAAAAAACAAAAATGTTTCGAACACCCACATCCAAATTTGATGAGTGTATATTTACAGTGGTCGTTTCACTGGAAACTTTGTTGATGTGTAAAAATGTATTCTATTCGATCTGAATCTGTAGCCATTCTCAATTCATTGGCTCCATGACTCAGTGTCCCCGGTGCATATCGGTTGGAATTAAGCGAGGCAGCGAGTTTAAATTTTTGTTCCATCTAAAAGGGCGTGCCAGGAATTAAGTCTAAACGAATTTCATTTTTAGTTGCCATTAAAAAAAAATCTGTATATTTTGTTCGTGCATGTATGTTACGCAGTGACGTCGTTAACACATATAAGATAATTTGTATTTAGCAGCACATATTACGCCGTGCGGCATGTTGCTGAAGCATTTTGCTGATGCGAACAAAAGAAAATGTTTCATAATTTGGTTTTTGACTTGTATGTTGATATTTTTTCGTTTTTTCTATATGCATCAGGTTTTGTAAATTACATGAATATCATAACTATAATTTACACTTTACAACGCTTTCATAAAACATTAAGACGTCCAGCAAACTAGTTAGTGCAATTTCCGTCCCGCTAACTTGCGCAGAGGACTTACTTCAACTTAATTGCTCTATTGGGTTTAAATTGAGCGCGATAACTGTCTGCCCCTATAATAATTTGCATTAACTAATGCAAACTTATGTCAAAACTTGAAGAACTAAAAAACATCGGAACGTGCTAGGTCTAGTGGTATACATGTTCAGCCACAGACCTCCTGACAGAGGTCATGGATTGGTTTCCGGTCGTTCTGTTTAAAAAGCGTTGTTAGGATTCTGTAATTCTAAATATTCATTATTATGCACCAGAGGCTCTCATTGGCAGGCGGTAGACGCGGCACGCAGGTTGCCTTAATATCTTCATCCTGGATGTTGCTCCTTTAAATGTATTGCCCAGTACAGTTTAACACTTAAAATTGTATTAGACTTATTACTGTAGCTACTTGCTATTATAAATTATAATCTAGAAATCTAGATCTTTCATGCTATAAATTAGTTCATTTTGTGTTTTTTTATAATATAATTGAGCAAATGGGAACATGTTTATTGCACCTACACGGTTGCCGTTCTTCCTACATTACCCATACCTCAAACTCATAAGCCGCACGAAACGCTACGTCACTGTTACTTTACGGCGGTACTTATTCGTCTGCAATGCAGCAATGGCACTACGCGTTCAACTTTAATTCAAATTGAAAATAAAGTTATACAAAATAACTCAGTGCTTTTACATTTTCACTTGAACTCTTGAATCCACTTAACGGATTTCAAATCAAATGAGCCTGATTGATAGTCGGCTTTTCTTTCCCACTTTTCTATTCAATAGAGCATCGGGTTTTCTATCTCACTTGCACTGTTACTAATACCAAAATCGGTACGAGTAAAAGAAACCCTTGTAAAGTATAAATTTTGCATGTTGTTACAATTCATGAATGTAATCTCTGAAATTTTAGGAATCCTGAAAGTATTTAAGTAAGAAAGCAAAAGTTTAATAGATAGTGCCACTAAAATAATTTTTAAAAATAGAGACAATAATAAGTAATGTATAATGTTATGTTAACAAAATAAATGTGCAAATTGCTGAGGTTTTCAGCTTTCGAGAATCAGATTTGATAACATTGTTGCCTCTAATTAATCTTACTCAACGATGTAAATATTTCTTCAAAATGGCATTTATAAATTTTTGCTAGAAAATTATCCTCATTATCTTTTAAAATATGTTCCGCATTTCTATAAATATGCAGATATGTGACACTCCAGCGAATAATTCGTTTACTTTTGACTACAACGCGCAACTTAATAAAAGTGCTTTCATTATTGTTTTCACAGCTTTTAATCAAACTTTACTTTGGTAATTACAACAGATATATGTTAATTACTTCATTTTTAAATATAATAGGGGCAAACGAGATCGGAGCATTTTTACACCTACCGACGCCCATGAACATTCACAAAATTACTATGCCAATGCGCTGCCCTCCTTCGGGCCCCCAATGGGCCACCGGCTACTCACAAACCGCATGAAATGCGACACTGATGATGTTACGGCGGTATTATGTGAGCGAGAGGTCTCTCCCCGGTCGTGCCGGTCCAAATCCATTGCATAGGAAGATGTAGTGTCATGTACTACTACCTCTTCCTAAAATGTATCACGTTACATTTTTTAAATGAAATTTTCTAGGAATCCTTTTTGAAGTCGAAATATATTGTACATGTATATTTTAATCATATTTTCTGATAGGTTATAGGTCCTTGTCTGAATATAAAAACAGAATTGGTAAAATGCGCGTGAAAAAGTTACAAGATGCCCTTGTGCATTATGCATAATGTATATATTCCAACAAGCGAATATCGCTAGCTCTATATATTCAAATCTACCCTCCACGACGTACAAGTGTTGTAGCAAGTTCTGATAATCGTACGGGATAAACTATTGTTCTGTTTAATCCACGTGAATTGATGTGTACAAAAATATCACAAGATGGTGAAATATATATTGCACCACTATAAATCTGTACTAATATTAAAAAGAGGAAACACATGATTGCTCCGAAACTAGAGTACTGGTCTGTAAAATTATTTTACCATTAGGATGTACATAGCCTATATTACATTTTATAAGACGTTATACATGGTGTATAGAAAAAAAACCTAATTTAGTATGATATAGCATACCACCAATGTATGATTACTTAGGTGAGAGATATAAAATATATCTCATATTTACAAAGATACACCTAAAACAAAATGTGATGTGACGCCGCCTCCCCTTAACAATGCGCTTCATGTCGACTGGACTTCAGAGTCGCTCACTTAGTAGGTAACCAAAAGCGCGTGCAAAATTCAAACGGAATGCTGCTACACGATAAGCTCATGAAAAAAAATTAAACTGTCGTAGAAGAGACCTCAAATTGACCCACACATGCGTAATGCGTCGGTTGTACCTAATGTTTCTGGTAAAAGTACTAACTTTTTCAATAAAATTGGCATCCGTGTTGATTTGTTTTATTAGCCACTGACAGTAATCGATGCAGCGTTGGTACTCAATAGGTAACACTCACTTTATTTACGCGCAAAAATCGAAGGTATGTGATACACAACACGGGCCGAGCGCGTGCTTCATGTTCACCGGCCGCTAACGTTCACCGAAGGGTGGGACCGCCTCGGCTCGAGTTAATCAGTTGATCACCTTGACACGAATCGACCTCTTATTCACTTTATAACGTAATAATAAACATTTTTAATGCGAAGTAATACGAACCCTCATATCTCTTAAACGCTTATGGTTTTTACCAAAATTCTTTTTGTATTTGAATGCTGATAAATGTATCCTACCCGCCTAACCCCCATTAAAAGAGATGACCGGTTTTATTGTACGCCCTGTATAAATTGTTACCAAACCAAGAGTGTGAAAGAAAGTATTGGCAACTAACTGTCCCGACAGACCTAACTTTGTCGTAAGTTTACTTTGTTGCCTACTACTACTACCATGACGTGTAATGTTTAAGAGATCATTTTCAATTAATAATATTTGTAATTTTATAAATCAATAAATTCTTTTGCTATATGTTCTTAAATATTCATGCGAAACCTGGACGGACTGTTTGTTTCTATGAATATACTCTCTAAAGAAGAAAAAAATCCATAGTTATAATGCCAGAAATTTACTAACGTACTATAGTAATTCTTTACAATATATACCTTTACAGTGGGTCCTTGTTTTGGTCGAAGGTCTTTCTTAATCTTAGTTCTTAATCGATTAGCGCAGTGGGAATATAAGCGGGTTTTCTTGCTGGGGAATACGTTTATACATTCCCTCAGGTTGGGGAGAACCTGGAGGGTGTGTGGGACTTGAGAGCCGACGAGCGGCTTCCCCTATCCACGAAACCCGAGCGATACTCCTGCTCCTCCGCTAATGGAGGAGCCACGGTAAAGTGGTAGCATACGACCGCAACACAACCAGCGGTGCCTTTGTGGGTCCATCATGGGATGCATAACTCCGTAAACTACATTGAGGTGTAATGGATCACGCAGTACACTGACAGCACGGGCCTTCTTAAATAGACGGCGAATCTCCCCAAGCTTTCCATCTGCCTCTTTTTTTACCTCGGATGAGGATTTTCGCAGAAACAATCGACTATGTTCCAGGCTTCTTCGCTATCTAGCATGATTCAAATTAATCCTGGCAGCGAGACTCGGTCTTTTTCGTGTCTAAGTAGGGCGATCGGCTGTAATGTAAAAGTATGGTGAGCTGAGCCTCGGGCGTCTAAACAAAGGTAAAGTAAAATAATAAACAAGTGTAGACTCCGACTATACTACCTCACACAATAAAGGCAGAAGCAGCCGCGCCCCGTCAGAAACTGTACCTTACACAGTTTTGGAATGGAAGTACTCTACCTGAGTACTCCATTCAAGCCTTAGAGACGGGACTCATTGTTGTTAATAGCTCCACGGTGAGATGCGGTACCCCCAGTTTCTCTGTCCACTGCCGTATGGAGACTTCCCGGACAAATGTCTTGCACCTCCGCAACTCTTCAAGCATCGGATTTATAACAATTACGGTCGCAAAAAAACTCTGCTCGTTTTCTCCCTTTAGTTATTGAACAACAGGTTTTCATCAATAACAACAGATTCGTGTTTCAGTAAACATGGCTGGTCGCAGTATTTTAATGAAAATATTGTTGTTAATGTGTGTGCATGTGTGTCCGTATATCTGAGTATGTAGAAGTATTGTTACTGTCAATTTTTATATTTAGACCCAATCTTTTTTAGAACTGACTCAAAAGTCTACTTTATATAACAGTTCTAGCAAATGAACCATACATCTGTCGCCGTGCCTAACTAACATTTAGGTTGTTATGTTATTTTGAATAAACGGATTTTTCGCTTTAATTTCAGGAAGAGGTAGTGCCATGCTGCATATGATGAGTTAGGACATACATGGTGCATGACACTACATCCATGCATGGTGCATATGCAACAAAATTGGACCGGCACGACCGGGGAGGTACCTTTCGCTCACATAAACCGCCGTAAATTGTCACCTTCAGTGTCGTGTTTCGAGCGGTTTGTGAATAGCTGGTGGCCCATTGGGGGCGGGGGGAAGGAGGTCGATGCATCGGCACAGTAATTATGTGTATGATCATTGGTGTCGATAATCGTAAAAAGGCTCCACATTCCTCGTTTACCACCCTATCTAAAAAAAAATTGGATATGTTTTCCAATTCAGAGGCAGAAAAAATTTATTTGCTTTATGGCGTACGAGAGTAATTAACTCAGTTCACTATGAAGCGGAATTCCCTGATTGAATTCGGAATTTTAGATCTAAATTCTATTGATGTATCCACATTCTATTGATTAACATATGCTTTGTCGATACTAACATAATACGTGAAACTTACTGTAGACTGTTCTCGAAATGTATCATTTAATGGAATCAGTTTTGAATCACCAGAATATTATTTATCAGTATCTTTCCGTAGTTTAAGGAAGCAAACGAGCAGCCTCAATCATTTGATGGCTATCGGTGCCCACATCTACATATTATCTAGATATATATAATAGATATTTACTTATAACAGCGTCAGAAATTAATTTAAAAGTTTGAAAAATGTGGTGAGGATCCATTGGATGCAAATGGCTCGTGACCGAGACCTCTGGTGCACTATGGGGGAACCCTATGTCTACCAGTTAACGTGGTCGGGCCGATGATTATGACGATCATGAAAAAGATCAAAACCAAAATATATATTCAATTCATTATATACTCCTATTTTGGTTTTCACGAAGTCACTGTCAAAAAAAAATCCAGCAACCGAGATAAGGAACAATTGACACACGCTTCGAGACGACACGGTTATTCCTTCAAACGCGTACGTCATATCGCGTTAATCTCTTGCTACAAGTAGCAGGAACTGTTTTCATCTTACTTCTTTGACAACTACTTAGTTTGTATGAGCTAGCGCCGTGTTAAGGCGTTATTACACTGATGAGTGCTAAGGCAAAATCAATTCTTGCGAGTTATACAAAGTTATATTGGAATATCATACAGCTAGCAACGTTCTTCGGTGTCACCCGATTCCAACAAGCATACTCCGATTATATTTTTCATATCTTGGTAATAGATAGTATATAACCTACTTCGGCAAGTCTATACTAACCTATGCTAGCAATATAAACCTGAAGAGTTTATGTGTTACATTGAACGAGCTAACCCGAGGAACTACTACTGACCCGAATTGTAAAGTATTTCTGTGCTGAATAGTTAGCCACCGCGGAGGGATACTGGTAGATAATATACAATAAAATAATATTGTTAATCATACTAGTCTTTGAGATATACGCGCGTTAAAACAAACAATAAATGTTTTGCAAGTTAATTATGTATGCAATATGTAGTACATAGCAGTACTGAATTTATATCTGTGTCTAGTACAGGGATGATCGGGGTCATAACATACCTTTCAGTACTGCTATGTACAGCAGTACTGAATGTATATCTGTGTCTAGTACAGGGATGATCGGGGTCATTAACATACCTTTGCTACAATTATACTATAGAAAGGAGGTAGTACCATGCTGCTTCTCACTCACATAACACCGCCGTAAATGGATGGCTGTCACTTTGCGAACGGTTTGTGAGTTCTGGTAGCCCAAAGGAGGTGAGGTAGCCCTCCTGGCAAAGTATTAACATGACAATAATGATGCGGATGTCTATGGGCTTCGGTATTCGTCAAAAGACTCACATTGAGCAATCCCAATAAGGTTGCTCCCTACAAGAAATAGCAATTTACTACTGCTAAAATAATTATGCACCATATATAGAATGTTTTTCTTCTGCAGATTGTAACCACGACATGCAAGCAATAAAAGCAGATATAGCAAACATCACCGTCGTGGTGGTGGGTCTCAGTAGCCTGGAGTGAATCGAGTGAATCAAGAGTTGGTCCTCGTGAAAGGGAGTCCTCACTCACTCAAAGAATTCTGGACCACACTGGAACCTTAAACAAGATCAGGTGCCTGAACTACCGGCCGCTGAAATAACGCGTAGGAGTTACATACAGCGGATAGAGCTTCTACTTTTTACCACCTACCACCCTCTCCCTGGCGCTATATAAATATTTTGATTTTGAAATAAAGTATACTTGAACTACATTTAAAATACAAAGTTATAAAAATGAATGAACCCAGGAACAAAATATAAAATATGATTCGTGTTTTAACCATCCATTATTAAATGCTTAGTATTTCTCTGCGTGATATAATTTGGGAATCCGCAAGAGAACCATGGTAACGGACGTAGCTCAGAGAATCAGCAAGCTGAAGTGGCAATGGGCAGGCCCCATTGCTGAATCGATAACCGTTGGGGACAAAAGGTTCTCGAGTGGCGGCCCCGCACCGGGAGACGGAGTGTTGGACGACGCCTGCCCGGTGGACTGACGACTTGGTTAAGGTGGTGGGGTGCCTTGTGTTGCAGCAAATTGAATGCAATGTAGGTTTCTACGTGAAAAAAGGTATGTGTGCACAAACACACGCACATCCTATGACACATAGCGTCGAACAAATGTGGCTGTCTATTAGGGGAAATGGTAAACGCATATATATTCGTACGGCATAAAGACCTTCGTGGCTATCCGCTGGGATCTTTTTTAACGCACTCACAGATATAATGGGCTCATTCTCATGCTTTGATTTTGTATACTTGACAGGCGATTGAAATATAAATTCTCAGAATATCAGTGGTACTGATTTTAGCCATCTGCACGAATTTTTCCAGGGTACACAATCCACAGCAGTGTACCAGTGACTACACATTTTACTCATTTTACTTCAGACGCGGCAACCCTTCTCGATTTAGTCTGCACCAACGCAAGCCTACTCCGAATTGGGGTGGAATACATGCCGTATCTCAGTAGCCATGCATTGATAACTTTCGAGGTCAACATGCACAGGGAGAAATTGAAGAGCCGAATGATATACTATAAACCTATCAAGGACATAGTACCAACCGATCTACAGTATATCATGAATGCTATTCACTGGAGCGGCATCATGTTCGATCGGTATATCAATGTCATGGTGAAAGAATTCAGCGCATGTTATTGTGGGTGTTTGATGAGCTTGCCCCCGTGGAAACCCTATACACTAAAGAACGCCAATTCCCGTGGATCACGCACAACATTAAGGTAATGACGAGTTGGCTCGATGCTGCACACAGACGGGCACGTAAATCCAAAAATGAAGTACATGTAGCGTTTTATAAGGAAATTCCTTGTGAGATTCTGAGTCAAATTGATTGGGAGAATGCGGTTTACTTTGAAACCTACGCCTCATCTAACGTCAATAATCCGCGATTGAAGCATATAAAAAATGTTAATATTGAACAAAGAATGAGCTTAAAGCTACCAGAAAACCTACACGACGCCCATAAAATAAGTAGCCACTTTTTGAATTTGCCTGACATAGATACAGACACCTAGTTTCGGAGGCAAAGAATAATTATTCTGCAACTCAGTACTTCGGATCGCAAACTTTTTGTTTGCGCACCTTACGCAACGCGGAGGTTTAAGAAATTCTAAGATCGCTTCGATAGTGCGATAGGTATCGACGGAATTAGCTTGAACATGTTACTTATGTGCAAATGCGAACTCTAAAAAAAATTAAAATTTTTACAATCAAATATAAAAACTACTTGATAGAACAGCAATTGATTACTTAAGTAATATTATTTTTTGTACTTAGTAGAACTTAACAACATGTATGAAATATATAAAGAATTACATATTACATAACTAAAGATGATTACTGAAATTAATTTGATAAGACTTTGATTGAGACTTACCAGTATTGTCACCGTGTCGTAATGGCAGCGGCGTGAGTCCTCTCGTCCGGCGCTTGGCATCTGGTGCCGTCCCGGCTGGTTCTGTGCTGCCTATGGATACCGGTGGTGTCTATTATCATAACGCTACCAAGTTCTTGCGATTATTAAACCACTAATACTCAAAATACATAAAACTATGAATATTTTATAATAGAACGAAATATAGTCATATTTGAGTACCTTTTATTCGCGCGTACTCTTAATTTATCTTCTTAACGTGTCACGTAAATGTTTAATAGAATATTATTATCATTTGTACCTTCATCATCTATAATTTCCTACCATTTATAAATTGTCACTAAGTTAGGTTTACAATCATACATAAATAAATACGCATAAGTTATAAAATTTTATGTAGAAATAATATTGATATGTTGGCAGTACTGTTTTAATTACACCCCACGAGACCACATACAATCAGGGTTGTGGTATCTCTTATTTTGGCGCTACCTGGACATCGCCCTACACCAGAACCTCAAGGCCACGGTCAACATCGAGGTCCAGTACGTCCTCGACACTCAACACCTACCCATCCTCGTCACACTTGATTCCGGAGCAATCCTCAGGGAAGGAATGCGGACCAGAGAGAGGATCAACTAGGCCGTCTATCAGGATAGCCTAGTCGACTTCACCATTGCCGGGCAGGTGTCTAACCCGGACGAGGTGGAGGCCCCCGCTCGTCGCTTCACGGAATAAACGGGAGGCGCGAGCGGCGACGACCACCGTTGTACCGGCGGCAGCGCGCTGGCGGGGTAAGCTTCCCCCAACCTACTGGCGGACCTGCAGAGGAAACGTCAGATAAGGAAACTCTGGGTCCGCACCCGCTGTCCGAGGATCAAGGCACTACTTAACAAGCTGGCCGAGGACTGTCAACTGTCTGCGAAGATGTGGGAGTGTCGTGGTGCAGGCTGGGAGAGTACAGTCTTCCTTGCCGGCGAAAACAGCACCAACCTGCACGCCTTAGACCATATCCGCGTGAATTACCCCCCCGCGTGATCCACAAAGCGGACTAGGGGCTGCGTGTCCAGCGATCCGGACGAGGATCACACATGCGCATGCATAACACACCCAACTACTACTCAGCACAGTCACAACACACTACACAACACACAGGCCCTAAACAGGCCTTCATTCCCCCCTGAGCCCATAAGCCACGATGGCAAACCCGGAATATTCATTGCGGCTCCGTTACCGAAGGGATAGTTGTCCCCTCGCGATCCCACCCGGGTTATGAGTCTCGGTGCTCGTAGCCCTCGCAGATCATCTGCGAAGATGACCAGGAGAAGTAGTAGTTGGCGCTACCTCGACTATTAACTTTTCCGGTTCTTTTTTTCTTACACTGTATTACATGCCCCTTAGATTTAAATTTATAGCTTGCCAAATTTTCTATTTTTTTTACATAGAATATAAATAGAATATATTATATAAATAGAAATATATATACTATACACCCTTTAGACGTGCTGTGTAATTGTATTTTAGAACGTGTATGTGTTTTAGAACTTAAGTAGCTATGTAGTAGTGAAATGTGTAACAGTGTATGTATTAATTGTCCTGAATAAAATAGTTACTTACTATTCGTTTGATCTGCTCACAGAAGAATAATTTAGCTGTCGTAACGATGCACGTTTAGCGGCGTATAAACTGAAATCTAGTTTACATTTACAGTATAAGATCGAGAAAAATACTCTTATTCTAGATTTAGTTCTTTGTCCGTTTGGCGTACATGTATGTTTATAGAAAACACCTTAGGCGTCCTAATTCAAATTTTGTAAATGAAAATTGACTCAATGTTTTACTTTTTCGTTACTCAATACATTAAAATATACCTAGCATACGTGTGAACATGTATGCTATGCACATTTTAATGTATTATATATTATAACCTATTACTTATCCATACTCATTATAAAACAAAGTTCCCAAGAATTCTCAAAATCTAACAAATGGATTTTAATGTCATTTTCTCCTATAGATTTTCCGATCTTAGATTTACCGAGCAAAGTTTTAGAGTATAATAATTCACCGGGTGAAGCCACGGTAGAGCCCTAGTTATTACATTTATTCTTCGCTTTATACCCCAATAGGCCATCGGACACTTAAAGCTGCATGGAAACACAACACGTAGCTATCACTTTATGGTGATATCATGATCATACGATTACATTTCCATGCCGGTCCGTTCCGCAAATAGCACAGTAACAACATTACTTACCACTTACAAGAATAAAATACTTAACGTTGAAACTTACACCCACAGTTAAACGTAATGAGTTGTCTTACGACACATTCCTCGGATTGTGCTAATAATAACACCTACCTATACTGTGTAAGTACTTGTGTGAACATTTGTGTGAGTGCTAACTGCAAATGGAAAGACCTTACACCTTACAGTCTGCAGGTTATATTAGTAATAACAATATCGTAGCCGAACTTAGTAGAACCAAATACGCGGGGAATATAATCGTCCATATGTATGTGCGCAGGCACAATTGCACTTCCTGTTCCCTCAATCTCCTATTTCGATGGGACGGCAGTCTGACACGACCGGAGAAAAATTAGGCGCAGGACCGACAGCTTACCGTGCACGGGGGTAATACTACCAACTTCCTGACTGTTATTAGAAATCCTAGACTAGACCACGCGTAAGTTATAACGTCATCGATCAATGTGACGACCTCAAGTATAATTTCGTAGTTTACTTTACGGGCCTTAACACGATACATAATTGTATCATAAAATTTAATAACGTTTCGGCCGGATTACGCCAGTCGTGGTCAGGAGCTGAATGAAATTCCGTAAAGTAAGTACAAAGTAAGTACGCGAAAGTCTTAAATCATTATTAAAATGTAGGACTTCAAAAACAACATCTTTTGATGATGATGATGATAGTAATTATTTTTAAGAACAATGAAATTGTAGGATTGCAGCGGAATCATGCATATATGAGTCTCATACAAAATTTCAGCTAAAATGTTAATTATAATTTGAAAATAGGTGCATCACAGTTGAAATAGTCTGGCACGATCGGGGTGATACCTCTCGCTAAAATGATACCGCCACTAAGTGACAACATCGCCGCTTTATCATATTTTATATAATAAAACACTTTACGGGGTCTAGAGGCCACGCCTCAAGGTTGGAGGGTGGAACTCACCCGGTTATCAAATATAAAATATATTATACACCGAGCATAGCATTTTGTCCTGCAATTATAGCCATTTATCTTCCGCTTGTCCTGATCAAAAGTAGTAAAACGTTTGGTTTTGCAGCATCAAATTATTTTCTAAACTGAATAATGTAATGAGTCCTGGCCCGTATATACATGATAATTTCTGAAACTACCGAATGGACTTTAAACTAATATAAATAAATTCTTCGACATGTTCCACGTGTATCCTCAGATCCGGTGTTGCGGATGTCTATGGGTGTTGGTGATCACTTACTTACAAATGGTCAAATTTCTCGTTTGCCTCCCATGCAATAAAAAATATTGATATTGGTGTGTATTTTCAGTTGCTATAAAATTCAAGAGTCAAGGTTGCGTGCACCAGCTAGTTATGTTATGTAATTACATTTTCACGCTATTACATGTCAAATTCTCAGGGTGGAATGAAAAGTATTCGGCCTAACCAACAAAATAAACACATACTACATCAATTGTATATTTCTTTTTCTACATAATCACCATCAAGTTACATGCAGTTTTGCTATCTACCATGTTAAGCGTCTACTGCTGTTTTGACCTCGTCGTTTATCGAAAATTTCCCAAGTGTTTTTAGGTTACATAAAGCAGCCTACTGTGCCAGGTCATGTGAATAAGGCGGATTTGGTAATAGTTCAAAGCCACAATTTTAGCCCTTGATTATACAGACGTGTGAACATAGGCGTTATCTTAATGAAACAGAAATTGTCCTCTGAGCATTCCTGGACGCCTTTCTTTTATTTTATTAAATTCGGCGTACCAAGACAAAGTAGTATTCTGAGTGTAGACTGTAGTGTATCACCCCTTTTAAGATAATGAATCATAATTGCAAACTTCGAGTCCCAGAATACTGAAGCAATTACCTTATTTTCCAACAAAATCGCCTTAGCCTTTTTTTGTGTGTACATACACACAAAAACGACTTCTTCTTCTTCTTCTTCACCTTCACTGTAAGAGGTAAGAGCACTGAGAAAATGTACTTGAATTAGAAAAACTCATTGGTACATGGCCGGAATCGATCCTGGACTACCCGATTGAGAGTCATAGCGCTAACCACTGGACCACTGAGGCTCTTTCTATTTCTTATTCCATTATGCATGTTTATAATTAGTATGTTTATACCTAAGTATATTTACTTTCTCCGTTAGATAGTGCCCTGGAATATTGTGGCCAAATTGGGCTAATTTGTACAAATGTTTTTGCGGTTTATAAGAATGAGTCCTTTGGGTAGAAACTGCAAAACAAGAAATATTTTTTGTAGGCCAAAATAACTTCATAGTTCACTTAAAAAAAGTTCGCTTAAAAGTATTAAAAAACTGACTTTAGAACACCGCACTATTTTTTAATAAATTAAATAGAAACAAATTTAATTAAAGACCTGTAAAATGCTTTTCAAAATATTAAAATTGGACATTCCATTTAAAAGATACGACGAAATTAAAATGTCACTCTAAGGAAAATATTACAAAAATAAAATAACGCAGTGTCGTTTGCCCCGCACTGATTAGTGGGGGCCGTTGGGGAATGAAGGAGAAAGGGGCAAGGAGCATCGATATCTATAGTTAACATCGCGTTACTGAGTAACTAATTTATAGACTGACAGACGAGCAGCAAAAACTAAATTCGGGAGTTATTCTCCTTGAGAAGTGTCCCGACACACTAAGTATTCCAGTTATATTAGTCCTCGTTTTAGTACCAAGCATAATTTTATAACAAACCCAACGGCATGTTGCTTAGTAAATCTTATATTCTACCATTAAATGACAATTGTAGTAATTTTGTAATTAATAATAAGCGCCTTGCGGTTTCACCTCGCATCACTTATTTCATTGAAATGCTAAAAATCTTTTCTTAGTGGTCATATACGTCAGTACTAAATTTCAAGTTTCTGTCTATATTACTTACGGTTGCGCCGTGTCTGTCAGTGAGTCTCTCAGTAAGGTAAAAGTTTTACACACTACTACTCTTGGTCATCTTCGCAGATGATCTGCGAGGGCTACGGGCACCGAGGCGAACCTCATAACCCGGGTGGGATCGCGAGGGGACAACTATCCCTTCGGTAACGGGGCCGCAATATTTACTGCGGGTTTGCCATCCGTGTTGTGTAGTGTGTTGTGTAGTGTGTTGTGTAGTGTGTTGTGTAGTGTGTTGTGTAGTGTGTTGTGTAGTGTGTTGTGTAGTGTGTTGTGTAGTGTGTTGTGTAGTGTGTTGCGGCTGTAGGTGAGTGGTGATTTGGGTGTGTTTAGTGATCCTGGTTCGGAACGCCGGACACGCAGTCCATAGTCCGCTTGGTGGACTTGACACTAACGGACATTTCCAATGCTGGAGATATAATTTTCAATAAGTATGGAACTTATGTCAAAATTGTACCTCCAGTGACCGACTCCATCGTTAGATAGAATTTGTGAAACGACGGTAAGAGAGACTATTAGTTTGCCCACTATCTTTGAATAAAATAAACTTTTTCTTTATATAGTAAATTAAGTAACTTTTTACATCCTATATCGGTTTGCTTCTAGGTCTGTGGGAGTTACATGTATGTATCATACATGCACTTTTTGGGCCGTCTATATGACTTATATATTGCGCATTAAAATAGTTTTGTCAGTAACTCTATGGCAGATACATCTTTCTTATCATACGTACATGTTATGAGGCCGTCTATAAGGCTTATATATTACACATTTAAATTTGTTTATGTGTAACTCTATGAGAATTACGTCCTAATGAATATACGTACTTGTAATGAATAGTCTGCAATAATTATAGAAATCTATAAAACTTATTTATCGCACATATAATCGGTTGGCGTTTAGATCAGTGGGAGTTACACCTTATGTATGTATGTGGATTTTAGGAGCAGTCCAAGGGACTACCTCATTACATATATATTTTAGTAAGATGCAGTGCAATGCTGCGTTGCAGCACTGGACCGACACGTCTGGGCTAGAACCTCTCGCTCAATTGATACCGCGGCGATTTGACATCTACAGTGGGGAGGTGAAAAGGAGGGCAACGCATCAGCACAATAATTACGTTGAAGTTCATTGGCATGGGTAGTCGTAGAAGGGCTCAAATTATCGTTTGTCCCCCTATACTATAAAAAACCTATTAATATTAATTAAAGTACAATTCTGTCGGGGTTGTACTTAACTGGTTTTATTAATTGAATATGAGACGCCTTGATATCTGATGACATCTAAAGGTCTAACAATTGGACCTGAGCACCCTTGAATTGACAATGTGGCAATAGAAATATCAATTATATATTTTTTATATATTCCACCTTTTCAGACGTAGATACCCTGAGTAATTCATTTTTTTTCATTCATTCATTACCAGCCCTTTTCGGTACACTGCTGGACATAGGCCTCTCTCTATAATGCTACTCGCATCCATCCCGGGCCGGCGACTGCACGGAGATCATCTTCCCACCTGGTGAACGGCCGATCAGCGCTTCATTTAATTTAATTAGTTTCGAGTAATTCATATAAATGGCAAACTTGAGATAAAATAAAAAAGTCAGTCGGTACTTAGAAGACCACCAGACATATGTCTGGTGGTCTTGTCTATTTACGTGCTACTTGTGAGTAAAATCCCACGAATTAACGTTACATGGTCCAGGTCTGTGACAACGTCGCGACTCGACCTGAATGTATAGCTATATATACAACATATATTGTCGTAGGCCAGATGAAACTTTGCCTTGTTTCCGTACAGAGAACTCGATAACGGCGTCAAGTGCAAGCGCCACCGTCGCGTTTTGGGCGGTTTATGAGTAGCCGGTGGCCTATTGAGGGGATGATAGGAGGGCAACGCATTTGCGTAACAATCAACAAATCAAAATCAAAAGCCCCCGATTGCTCGTTTGCCCACTTAAGCACAAAAATTAAAAATCATATATCAAGTACATACAAATGAGAATTTAGCTGAAATTTTTAAAACTGCAAAGGCAGTGAGTAATTCTGGAGTCGGTTTAGAAGTTGAACAAAAAAGGATGTTATAGTATAGCACAATACCAGTACTAGCGCCCCGATGTCAGTAAAGCCGGTAAGCTGTGCTAGCCAGCACTCATTTTTTTCTTTGTAGGTCCGTGATCACCACTGACATGCTCGTATTAAATGTAATAAGTAATCCATCCACACAATCTGTAATTTCCAATTTGTTAGCCGATACAGCCTGATACAATTAAGGAAATCTATACAATCACTCTGATTTTATCACAATATTAGAGTTTACTCCGAATTTTATTAATTATTCATCCGTACTAAACTTATTTTAAAGGTTCTGAATAATTAGTATATTCCAAATTATGTTGTAATGAAGTAAAGCCTGAATAATTAGCATTGCTTTCAATTCTACTTTTTACATCCAATCGACAAAAATATAGGAAAAACCTATAGTTACATTCGCGTAAAACAATTCAAGTGCACAAATTGAAAAGGCTCGCTTAGTACCCATCGACACACACAAAGCATCTATAAATCCCTTTTTTCCTCTAATATGTACAAATCTCCGAAAGTGGTATCATACATCCGGACCGATCATCTGTAGCGATAACCCCTGAACGTTTCATACGGGGCACTATCCTGAAGCGTGTGACATAATGAGTAATGTTAATTTAAGGAATGATATAGAAGTATGGTAAAACTAGATGTACTATTGCCAGCTTGAGAACGACTATTGTATTCGTATCATAAACTTAAATTCAAATCAATAAACGCTCTTTTGCGACATGCAATAAAATAAAAAATAAACATATATCATTTTGATTTAATAAGTACATTTTAGGGAAATTTGGCCACATACCCGGTAGACTAACAACTTGGTTAAGGTGGAGTGGAGTCGCTGGATGCAAGTGACTCGGCGCCCTATGTCACGACCTATGGTGCTCTATTGGGGAAGCCTATATGCGGCAGTGGATGTCGTCCAGCTGATTATGGAATTTTAATAAAAGAAAATTGACTGTAGAAAAAATGATTAGTGATAAAGGAAACAGTAAAACGCAAAAATAAGAAATAACACCAGTCAAGCGCGAGTAGGGTCACGCGCAGTGTAGCGTTCTATAGCTTTTACAACAGCCTTTCTTTAGGAGAGACCTACCACAGGTTGGCAGCGCTATTGCTCCCACCCCTATAGTTCAATGAACTAGCGAAGACTTGTGTGTCTTCTGTTTCAGGCATTTTATTTTTCAAGAGCCTACTGCGCGTCGGATTCGTTGGCTTAGAATTCCGCTCAAGATTTTAATTCATCGCTCTATCGGCGTGGCTAACGTATGTACTTTTGCGAAATTACAACTTTACATTAGTTTTCAAGCAAAAACACGGACGGACAGATGGAGCTCATAACTAGAGAACCCTATAAAACGAACTTACTAACAGGCAGTTGACGCACCTTACATGTAGCAGGGAATATAAAAATCTACCTACATACATATATAGTACATGAGTTCGGGATACATTAGTGTTACTTACTAGAATGAAAATAATATATTCTGTCCTCCGTTGGGTAATTATTTTATACTAATTAAGTCAGTAACTTTCAAGATTTTCAAATATTTTTTTTTTATAATTCACTAAAGGATAAAAAAAGGACCTAGCTTCGCAAATTTTGCGATGTGACGATAACCCACTCCGTAATTGCCTGCTCGGAACATTTCTTTTTAAATGAAAAAGAAATCATCAAGGGCGTTATTGAATTTAGCCTTACGCGTTTGTAAAATGTTTCTCATAATACGTTTACTCGGAATTGACGTTAGAAGTCAAGTTGATTATCAGAACCAGAAGTCCCACAGACTAGATGAAGAAAAACAACACATGAGTAGTTCTGGGTAGGTCGTGTATGTAAAGAAATAAAGGATAGTTGGTAAGAAACCACATCAAGCAATATGATTGCACATTTACTTCCTGTACTCTAAATGATCGTAATATATACTTCTCCCATAGATACATGGGCATACATTCCATTTCTGGGCGTCCTACGCAGGAAAGGAATGGAAAATTTGGATTAGTATTATAAATTCTAAAACCATCCGCCTGTTTTATGGTTAAGTAACCGTAAAATAAAAAGACAAAGTAAAAATATTATAGATTTTCAGAAAAATTATCACATACAGACAATCAGCTTTTGGGGATTTGTGTTATAATATTTTATTTTAAGTACGTAATTATATAAAGTTATGTAATATGTATTCCTAGTATTACCAAAAATATTGTAACGGAGAAAAAATGTTTTAGTTAAGTCGCGACATCTTGGAAGCTGTTTCATGACTTTTGTCTTTGTGATGATTGTCAATAATCCAAATTAAAGACAAGCCGCATGTAAGGAATTACTACAGGACTGGAGAGATTTCAATGAATCAGCCATCAGGCATACGTCATCCGCATACAAAATGTCACTATGGAGTACTTGGTAATCCTCGACTTAGCCCTGAAGCGAGAAAGGTCGATAATGCTCTTATCAGCTCTTAAGTTTGGTTCTATACGAGCTCCGCTAGTCCATAATGCGTCCTTCATGTCCGTCGCAAGGTAAAGCGCGAACAGTGTCGGCGCCAAGACGCAGCCCTGTTTTACGCCACACGTGACAGGAAATTGGTCCGAGAAGTCATCGCCGTGACGAGCTGACGTCATCATGTTATCATGAAACTGGCGGACTAAGTTTATAAATTTCTCAGGACAGCCCATCTTCCGTAGCACAATCCAGAGAATATCCCGTGGCAACGATAAAATGTTTTCTCTAAGTCGACAAAACACATATACAGAGGACGGTGTTGTTCCAGACTCTTCACTTGAACCCGTCTAACGACGAAGATAGCGTTAACAGTACCTCCATTCGGCCGAAAACCACTCTGCGATACACGCAAGATTTTTTCCGCGAGGCAAGACAATCTGGTGTTGAGGGTGTGAGCGAGTATTTTTCCAGCTGAGGAGAGATGTGAGATGCCACGGTACGATCCACAGTCGGAGATACTGCCTGTACCCTTATACAATTTACAGATAAAGGCATCTCTCCGACCCTGTGGAACTTCCTCACATTCCCTTCAAAACAAAGCGGAAGAATGTTAGCTTAACTCCCGCTTCTTAATACTTAAGAAAATCCTACAGTAAGCCGTTATTTCCAGGTGTCTTTGAATTTTTCAGCCGTCCCAGTGCTATTTCGTACTCATCATAAGCTAGAGGCGAGGCGAGGTGTACATTCAGGGGCACACCTTCGAGCACCTCAAAATATTGTATATCAGTAGTTTGGGTGGCAGGATTGAGAACCTCGCCAAAGTGTTCAGTCAAACGAGCTAAAACTTCTGTGCGCTCTGTTAGTTGGCGGGTGGCGCTTTTGTTGTCAATAGGAGCCACAGTTTTACCGGTCTGATTTGTGTCGACATACCATTTCATTTCGGTAGCCTTGCCTAGCCACCATTTACACCACGCAACGCGAAACCGTAGCTATATAAGCTGTTGCAGTGCATTAGTATTTGGATGCAGACTTTCGGCGTTTGGATTGTTTGCAGCAATTTCATTACCTCTCATCAAGTTTTTTTTTCAGGTTACTTGTCTACTACGTACTCGCCAAGAAACACCCAAAACAATTATTGAGTAATCGCACACCATAAAGGCTGGGCCCCGGTTCCCTCCACCAAGGTAATAATTGTTATTTTAGCTAATCTTAAATAATTATCGGGATTCATCCTTCCCATCTGCGGAAAAGGAGGATAAAGTCCGCTCTTTGAAGGTCGTCTGTCTGTCATTTTGTTGAGTCGATAAAAACACTGAAAAGTAGATATTTTGTAAATGTTTTATTAAGAAAAAAACATCTACGACACTAGTCTCGGATGGTGCGCAGAACCTAACCCAGAAAGTTTATTTAATATCTTGGATATGGGTATTTTACTCGTATTTGAGTTTTTTTTTCATTCACGCATAAGTTTGCGGTAATGGGAAATAAAACGCGACTTCGTGTAATGGGAATATGAACTATCTCTTAATTGAAGACTACCCCTAGATGGTTAATTGAATTGAGTAATACATTTTATTGAAGGCTACTTTGAAACGGTTGGGCCTATAAAATTGCAACAACGAATGCACAACAATCTGTACGAAAGACCCAACACTGACAACTGTTGAATGCTTCCGATAAAAAAATAGCAATACTGACTCCATTCAATAAAGTAATGTGATTACTTGAATTGTAGTATCAATATATATTTCAATTTTACAATGCATATTGTTGGTGCTGATAATGTACAATTACAATTAAACTCATTACAATGAAACTACTTTTACGGATTTTATAACGGTTTATTTAACTATTTAACTGGCCTGTCGTGTCAGAAGCCTTACAGTACATGGTCATTGGTGGACCGAGACGTCTAAACATCAGGGCGGATTTCATTTCAATCAAGCCGTGGCCATGGTGAACTTTTCATACGATACTTTTTTTACCTGTGATATATTTAAACTATTAGTTATATTAGATATTTTGATATATATTTTTAGTATATTTATTTTCTGGTCTACTGCCACGAAGTCATGAGCATGTTCAACTTCACTGGTTCTGCTGTCTCGGTTTCCAGGTCGGATAAAAAAGTGGTTGTGGCTGTTTCAATACACTCGTCTGATGGTTTGATCGTGAAATTTCTACGGTAATGAGATACTTTTAATTATAAATATTGTAACATACATACATACGGCCCTCCCCACGACTTTCAACCGAAATTGCCTTTTAATGCGAGCTCCAGAGATTACTTAAATTTTCCGTGGTATTTTCCTCTAATTTCGTTATAATTTTGTGATAAAGTGTCAGGTAACAGTACAAAGCAATGATTACTGTAAGATTTTATCACCATTATACGTAATTTTTTGGATACCAGTCGGTAAGGGTTTTGATCATTTATTTTCTCGTGTGGAGGTAAGCGTACTATAGAGTGTACTCTATCGACGACGCGTCGGTTCTTTGTTTGAACAGCTGACTGTAATAACTTTAACTTCTAATATTCTTATTTATATCACCTGTACTTAGTATTGCCATTTGCTTTTTTTCTACATAATCGTTCTAATTAAAAATACGTAGTTAAGTAGTGAGTTAAGAATTTTCACAATGTCTAGCCGTAACAATATCCCGCCAGATAAGCACACAAATCCGTGCACAAAAAAACCAAAGAACACCCCGATCAACCCCAATATCAGCGACCAAGCACAATATATTGCCGGATAACAAAGGATACCAGGTAGCCTTAAACAACTCCACGACGTCTGTGAATTCCGCGTTAGATATGACCCGACCCCAAGAGGACACCGACCACTATGACCTTGTCAGCGAAGCCTCATCATAACTTTCCAAAATAAATCTCGTTAACGATACGGGATCACGCATTAATATGAGCAATAAAGTCGGAATTATGGACATGACTCAAAAGGTAAAAGGTCACCGCGATTGGTTCGTTATTGGCATTGAAAACGCGGCTCTTGAAACAAAAATTGCAAATGCAGACCGCAATATTATCCAATCTCATCATATTGAAAATCGTAAATTCACACCTAACCATCACCATTGTCTTCCGCGACTGTGCTGATTCGGAACCCTAAAACGACGTTTGCGACTACACCTAAATTCGTGTACCTATTTACAAAATACTTTATATTATATTTTATTTGAGAAATATCTATGATTAAGAATTATGTTGATTTATAAATTTGTTACCTGGAGGAGATGAGCTTTTTTTTTTCACCGTCGTAATCTCTCTAGTTTCTATTTCAGGTATTATAGGCGGTAGGCTAAGTAACCGAAGATGTTTAATAAGGATGCCAGTTTTTACACAAAGCGACCGCCATCTGATCTCTGAAACTAGGCCCAATCAAGATTAGATTGAATTTGAATAATCTCAGTTTTCTCAGGATATTTCTTTCACAGTAAGGGCACTCAGAAAATATCTTTTAAGTTCGGAAAATTCATTTGCACGTGGCGGGCATAGGAGACGGATATAATACGTGGACCACCGGAATGGAAGTCTGAAGCGGTAACTACTAGACCATAGAAGAATACGCTTTTTTAATATTATGGGGAGATAAACGATTAGTCGAATCATTTTAATGACTACTGACGCTTGTTAATATTTGCATAAATATTATGCAGGCGTGTTGCCCTACTGTCTACCTCGCCTACAATTTGTCACCGGCTAATCAGCGTCTGTAATAGCATTACCACGTAAAATCCTTTTGCATAGGAGGAACTCAACAAATGATCACTAAACGCATTGGTATTCAGATGTTTATAACTTTCTAAACAAACGATTGTTTAGTTAGATACATGCAGACAACAAACAATATTGATGACAAAAATGAAGGTGATGGCTACAGCCTCCTAATTTTTTTACATAACGTGGTGCGTTTATTAGAAAAATATAAGTCTTTGTATATTTGATGATTGATGATAAAATAACTCATGACAATTCTTTTATGAGACTTTTAACGAACTTGCTTCTATAATGAAATCTGAAAACCTTACTTGTACATAGTTACATCTTTCAAAAGTAATTGATCACGAACGAAAATGTATTTACAACACTTGATTTAGTTTAAAGTTCAATATTCCACTTCAATCCCGTTAACATGGTGGGTGTTAATTTCGGTATAAAACTCGTTCTAGATAACAAATCAAATGGACATCATGGACATTTAATGACAAATATTTCATTGAACCGTTGGAATGATGTCAAAATAAGCGACAATGAGATAGAGCGCATGAAAGATCAGCAGTAATTGCGTTTAATTATTTTACACGACAGATTCTGGCGATTGTATAGCTCTTCTGCTTACAAATCACTACAGAGGGGATGGTGCAAGAGATAAAATGAAGCGGTGGAAGAATTAACTTAAGTCAAATGTTTAGATAAATTAAATTTTTTAAGCCTTATATTGCTTTAAGAATGAGAATATAATGAGAGAGTTGATGTTGCTAAATATAGTGGAAATTAACATAGATATTATAACTTTGTTCAACATATGCAAATAATCATGTTTGCAAATAAACATATTATAAATACCCGAAGAAAAAAAGTGTAGTCCAGCCGTCGGAGGACAATACAATTAGTTATAACCTCTGGTTACAACCAGGTAAATGTATTTATTATTATGAAGATACTAATAAAAATCCCAGAGAATTGTTTGTGGTTTCTTGACTATATTACAATAAAATTTTATTTAATTCATCCATGATATCGATCCACAAATTTTTTTTTTTTTTTAATTTTAAGAAGCATGTGTCGTACTTGCGTACGACACATACTCCCCCTTCCCTTCTACGTCAAATTCGTACATAATTCTAAGATGGCTAAAAATAATACAATCATGTCTAATTATTAAAAATCGCACACTACTATAACCTGATATACTGAGAAGAAACAACTAGACGCTCATAGATAAAACTCGTTGAGACACATTGGCAGTTTTAATAAATTACTGGCAAGCTGCTATGGTGTTTCAGTTATCTGTTATAACTTAAACAGATATTTTAAATCATTATCCTTATAAGAGTTTTAGTTCTTAGCATAATTTTATAAACCTTATTATTCCTTTTTTATAGATAAGGGGGACAAACGAGAAAATTGGAGCCTTTCTACGAAGAGGACAAACACATCACCAATGGGCCACCGACTACTCACAAACCGAAACACGTCACTGAAGATGTCACTTTAAGCCGGTATTATATGAGCGAGAGGTACGTCCTCGCTTGTGCCGGCCCAATTGCGTTGGATAGTGGTCGTGCTATGCATGGTGCATGATATCACATCCTCATAAGACGCATGGCACTACCTCCTCCTCGGTTTTTCTTCTCCTTGTGACCCGAGAATTGGGCCCTCATAGTCAATAGCGTTAAACTAGTACCAGATACTACGCAACAATCGAACTCTATTCATGTGACGCTATATCTTAAAGTCTTTAGTATAGGTAAGTGCCTGGTATAAACACAGAGAACGGGGGTAAATGACATAGCTCAGAAAATCAGCAGAATGTGGATGACGGAAAAAACAGATTCTGTAGTGGCCCCACACAATCAAACTAATTTACCCGAACTTATTGGACGAATGGACCGTTAAAGGTGTCGGCAAGCCGCTGGATGCCATTTGCTCGTTACTTTGACCTACTGACCTGATGAAGGAAAGTGAGTCCAGCAGTAGACACACTTCAGCCGACGACATACGAATACTTACTTGTATTAGCCTAGCTGTAGAAACTTAAATAATAACTGCACAACTTATTTAACCTCTAAGCTTATTCTTACAATCTTCAAACTTTTCACCCATATTATCAGCATAAATCCTTATATATCTTATTTCAATATTTCACACCAATATTTTTATACCAATATTTCTTATTTCAACTTAATCGCTCTAATCCGTTCGGCTGTACATTGGTCGTTTTGCCAGTAAGTCAGTCTTATATATTTTCTGTAGTAATTAAGTATGTAAGTTCGTCAGGACATTAAACTTATTTATTTAATTGTTTTAGCGCCCACATTTTGTAAATAACAAATTAATGATTCTTTCAGCAAGAATAGATGCCATAATACAGTTATTATACCATATAATATGTCAGTATACAACAAACTCATCCACGTTCCATTACTTAGTTCATGGACCATGCGAGAAATAAAAATAAAATTATCTCTCTATTTACACTGCTTTTTTGTGCAATCATTCTAGATTTTTAAAGTTACCTATGAAAAGGCGTTTGTTATGTCGCACGTAGATACTAAAAAATGAACATATTTAAGTTTCAAAACGTAATTGTTAAATCTGCTTAAAATTATTGACCTGTCATCCTTTATCTGCATAACATATAAAAGTATGATGATTAATGGTATTCCGGTCTTATCGATATCCGAACCGCAAGGGAATCGTCTAATGTACAGAAAGCTTCTTTTTGGATATTTGACTTCTCACAAACTCACGACTCTTCATGAATTCAATGAATCAGATTTTTTTTTGTTTTCAAAAATAATCCCATTAATTTAATGAACGATAAAGTCTGTTTGTTGAAGCATTGCTTCAATATATATTTAAATAATTTGGGGGGATTTAAAGTCATATATAAATAACAATCTGGAACATCATAATTTTACATTACATATAATACAGGTCAGGACTGGATACCTGGGATAGATTTTACGCACGTGAATTCACCGGGTACAGCTTGGAATTCACAATAAAGTAAAAGTAGACATACATCTAAAATTATCGTTCAAATACACTATAGATATTCAATAGCATAGTTATTACGATAATATCAGCGGTCCACAGCCGAGGCACGTAGGGTTTGCCAATTGAAAGCGGTTTCTAGCAAAGCAATAACGAGTAGCAACGATCAGCCATCCATTATGGGAATAGACAATGATGTCATTAGAAAACTTATTATTTGCCCAAACTTTGGAAAATTATTTATAAACTCGATTGAAGGAATAAAAATAATTTAAGAATTAAGTTAATTTTTAAATTAATAAAAAAAGTTTTTGAATTAAGAATATTGAGAGTTTCTGGTGAAATAACGCCTTTTGCAACCGTCTCTTATCATGCCTGACATAATAACATAATCTACGATTTATTGCCTCTTATCTGAAAACCTGGAAATACGGTGCTACTTCTCCAAAAAGGCAGGATTTTATGATTGTCTTCGTCTACTTGTTTTGCAGGTATGACATTAATTGTTGTGAGCTATATATAACAAAACGTTGATTCAAGGGGGCATGGATAAAGCGAAAGAAACAATTTGGTTGGGCAGCCTCCGTTCGGTAAGATGAGTTTCGTCATGAAATCAAAGATTCCCCAATCACTGAAAACCAAAGTTTTTAATCAGTATGTACCCGCTATGTCGTACGCCTGTGAACCGCTGACCACCGGGGTGATTCATGAGCTGAAGGTCGTGCAGCGTAACATGGAGCAAGCCATGCTGGGCATTGCGCTGCACGATCAAGTCCGAAACGAACTCATCGGACAGCGCACCAATGTCGTTGATATGGGTCAAAGAGTCGCCAACTCGAAATGGGCTTTGGCTGGCCAAGTATGCCGAAGACACGACGACCGATGGAGCAACCGCGTTCTAGAGTGGAGACCTCGGTTAGGCAAGGGAAGTGCGGCCAGACCACCTGCCAGATGTTCCGTTGACATAAAAGCCACAGCAGGACATATGTGGACGAGGGAAACGGACAATGGTACCAGATGGTGAAAGATTGGAGAGGCGTATGACGAACAATGGGTGAATATCGCTAAAGAAAAGGAGAAGAAGAAAATTTCCACGAAGTCAAACTAAATATATTGGTGAAATTGCGTGGAGTGTCTGTACTGTAGTAGTTAAAATTGTAGAAGGTAGGGAAAGATAAAAAAATATCTTTTCACTTCTGTTAACTTATGTCGTAGGAGTGAATCCGGCTGAGTTAAATTTTTTATAACTCCACGAGGTTGCTCCGCTTCAACATTCAAAAATAAATTTAACTATATATTGTTTTAGTTTTATTTGGACCAGACCGGAATATTCACATTTTTTATCATATCGCGATATCGCAATCTCACAATGAAAGTTAAAGCTCTATCACCAATTCCAATGTAAATCCCATCCTATAGGTTCCACATAATCCTACCTATTAAAGGACCATAATTGGACGTATGTTTAATAATTCATCGGACATTGCAGAGAAACATCCAAGATGGAGTGCTTATTAAAATACTCCGGCCAACATTAGTCTGCGAATTAAATAACCTCCTCCCGGGTCGGCTGCGGAGTATGCGCTGCACGGGTTCGTTGATGAATATCACAATGATTAAATATGTGCTGGAAACCAACAGACAGTTACTGAAATATATTTACTGCTATTAGATTATTTCGATGTATGGCACGCGGTATGAAAAAATACGAAGTGTCATATCGTGTCAAACGGTAACGGGTCGCGCTGACATCATTAAATAACAATATCTGAGGACATGTGCCACCATATTTCTCGTAGGTAACTATGTAACTTTGTCGATATTTTGATCATGCTCGCAATATTTTTATTACCTCAGCAACATAGGGCCTGCGCATCTAGTACAAAACTAATGCAAACAAAGTCCATATCTGGCGTGACAAAGTTAAGCCTTTGTCTGCGCACCCGAAGTAAACGTTTATTTACGACTGACAGTGTTGTCTGCGATCATATGAATGTATTAATTATGTGATAATTCAAAACAATAATGAACAAATCTGAATATTGTATGTCATGGAACAACACCATTTATAAAAATATAAATGGTGTTTTCCATAACCGTAATGCAGCCCGGCCGGCATAACCCACACTGTGTAACTCACTAACAAAATATCCTCGAGAAGTGTGGTTGAAATATGTATATTGTGACACCAGTGACAAAACTCGGATATCCGAATAGCATCTGCATACCTGCATCCAGTTGGGTGTGTTTTATAGTATAAGAGAGGGCAAACAAGAAATCAAAGCTTTGCAATTACTATTATGTCCATAAACATCTGCATAATAATTGTTATGCAGGAGTTTTTTCCTATTTTGCTATATAGTACATTGGAAAATATCAAATCCTACTAAACGCAACATGGATTTCACTTTCCACCTGTATCAGGTGATGTTGTGTGGAAGAAATTTCTCGCTCGTGCTGGACCCATCACTTTCAAAGCTACTTGCTATATAACCGGCTGCAACTCTTCCCTCTACAGTAGGTTTATACAAAAAACACATGGGCTCATCAAATACCAATAATAGCTAATTTTCTGGTTCATTATACACACATTATTTCGCTATTCATATAATAAGCACTCAGAAGCGTTTACGAGTGCCAAAAATGTAACAAAGGCGGAGTTTATCCATTAATGTAATGTTTTCCATTACGTAAGGCTCCATATTACTTAGCAACATATTTATTTAAGGCTGTATTCATAGGTAATAATCGTTTACATATCGCATCTTTATGTGACAGATTTTGGCTTTCATCGAAACTGCTAAACAGATTGAGAATTTCATGCAATTAAAACACATTTTGAGGACTCACTTTTGAATACTATTATTAATTATTCTGCCTTAGATAATCATAATAGATGTCCATCGTTACTAAAATAAAACCACATAATTATTATTAGTTTAATGCGCAATATTTTTTATCTACAAAGATATGTACAAAACCCTTTGTATTGAAGTACCAATTTGACGTTTCTCTTCTTTTCTACATTGCAGTTTGAAATACAAAGGGACATATTTATTGTATAAGTGGGCAAACGAGAAATCGGATCCTTTTGATGGCTACCGACGCCCATGGGCAACCGCACGAAACGCGATGTTTCATTCCGAATAAACCTTAAATATTAAATATACGTTATTTACATTTACTAAAAAATAAGCATGATTGAAATCAAAGAGCTAGTTAACAATCTATAGATATCAACTTAACAGCCTATTACTTATTCATTAGCCAGTACTTATTCAACTAAACAAATGGGTTTTAATCATATACCTACTATATATATTATATCATTATTAAGGTTTTTAAACCATTTTTTTTCTATTCAAATACACTGTCCCATTAGGCTTATATTATAGGGAGGCAAACGCGCAGTCGGAGCCAGATGATTACTACCAACTTCAATAAAAATTGTACAAATTTTATGTACACATGTGCTGCCCTACTTTCTATTCGGGTTTCAAATACACTGGCCCATTAGGCTTATATTATAGGGAGGCAAATGCGCAGTCGGACCCAGATGATTACTACCAACTTCATTAAAAATTGTACAAATTTTTTGTACACATGTGCTGCCCGACTTTCCTCCTCCCCTCTAAATTTTAAATTCTTTAAAATAAGTTGAATACGGATGAATAATTAATAAAATTCGGAGTAAACTCTAATATTGTGATAAAATCAGAGTGATTGTATAGATTTCCTTAATTGTATCAGGCTGTATCGGCTAACAAATTGGAAATTACAGATTGTGTGGATGGATTACTTATTACATTTAATACGAGCATGTCAGTGGTGATCACGGACCTACAAAGAAAAAAATGAGTGCTGGCTAGCACAGCTTACCGGCTTTACTGACATCGGGGCGCTAGTACTGGTATTGTGCTATACTATAATATCCTTTTTTGTTCAACTTCTAAACTGACTCCAGAATTACTCACTGCCTTTGCAGTTTTAAAAATTTCAGCTAAATATTCTCATTTGTATGTACTTGATATATTTTTAATTTTTGTGCTTTAGCGGGCAAACGAGTAATCGAAGGCTTTGATTTTGATTTGATGATTGTTACACAGATGCGTTACCCTCCTATCATCCCCCCAACAGGCCACCGGCTACTCATAAACCGCCCAAAACGCGAAAGTGGCGCTGTCACTTGACGCCGTTATCGAGTTCTCTGTACGGAAACAAGGAAAAGTTTCATCTGGCCTAGGACAATGTATGTTGTATATCGCAAAATATTCGTCCATGTCGATTCATTTCTTAATTAGATCTCGATTGATCTCAAGAGATACTCAAGAGTGGCTGAGACACCGTTGAGGACAAGCAAGAAATTCGACAATTCTTTTTATTCGCTCGACGATTTGATTTTAACTAAATTTGGTACGGTGTCCGGGAGTGTAGACTCGTTCCTACAATGAGTATCGGTGCTACAACAAATCCACAGTTACCAGGAGTTTTATATTTCCCCAGAGGCTCCATTCTTTGCGGAATATCTAACCCATTAGTAGCTATACATTCAAGTCGAGTCGCGAGGTTATCACAGACCTTTATGGCGTTGTCAAGTGAGTAAGAGGTACATCCTAAGTCGTGCATAACACTATGTCTTATGAATCTTATTGTTTCATTTCACCTTAGCCATTATTCTTAGATGACTAACTGTTTTATTAAGCAGGCATATAAAATATATATTTATATAGATTACTGACACTATATGCAAACACAAGCTGAACCTATTTTGTTCAATGTCATGCCAATAGCTACAAAAAATGAATAAATATGAAGCTTCTTTACTTAATTTTTCGACTTACAATTATGCAGTTGAAATTCAAACTAAGTTATTGCAGCGTCAGTTTTAAATGTTTAATTATTTTACAAGTTGTACTTGTACAAGTCGGATTTGGTGACTATTAGGGTTACGTCTCAGCCATATTTTGACACGATCAAGTACCTCCTTTCACTCTCAGGATACTGCCTCAAAGTGACTGATATGTTGTAATGTTTCGTAAGATTCCGTACCTTTTTTCTGTAGTGGAGAGAAGGACTTATGTATTCATACCTATTACGTGGAAGTCTGTGTGCATCGGTATTTAAAGGATATGACTGCACGTTTCCCCCTTATGTTATAAAGAGCTATCCTAAATTTTATAGCAATATAATTTAATCTGGCACTGTTACATAATCCGGTGTAAGAAATTGTCAAAATAATCTAGGAATGGCAGACAGAACGACAATCTAGTCTAGTTTTGATAGGAGCGAATTAGTACAATTTGTCGGGCGACCGCGATGCGTGATTATGCATGTAGATGTGCTTCGTTGTGCCATTTGAAGATTTAACATATTACGTTATGTAACCCTGACACAAAGGTGGAAATTATTGAATGGAAAACTGCAATGTATTTTTGGGTAAATTTATGAAATTTACGTAACCCATATGTGAAAAAATGACCTGGGACGAAACCTGAGGTGAACCCACCTGAGGTGCATAGCAAGTAAGATTTTTTTAAGATCAAGTTTGACATGTACCATGACGCCGTCAGGCTGGCTCAGTTGGTATCGTATCCGCTAGTCGGTGTGTTACGTCAGAGGACTTGGATGTTTATATATGTATTATATGTATTCCTATAACAGATATCAAATACATAAAATTTAAGCTATCAGCTATAATGTTCACAGGTGGATAGAGATTACAGAGGTCGTGATGTCACATTCACATAAACCTAAGAAAATCAAATCGTGATTGAAATTGACTAGAGTATATTATAATTAGGAACATTCATAAGTTTTAGCCGCGATATATCTACACCAATGGAACTTTTTATATTTTATGAGCATCACAACATAAGCCACTTAAGATTATAAATGTAGATGTAATGGTACACCGACTGACGCATATGTAACTACATTCCTTTTTATTATTATGGATTTGGATTATGGCTGTGATTGAGGACGGCTGCAGGCAAGGCGTGATTGTAAGCAGCTGAGCTGAATTTAACGTCTACATGAGAACCTCTCTCTTGACGGATTGTCACTTCTCGGAAGGTATTTTGGATATATATTTTCTAAAAATTTTTAGACGTGGGTCTGTTCCGTATGGAACTGCCAATTACACAAAAATATCTTGAGCTTTAATAATTCTTTTCATTTAATTAATTGAGGCTTAATTCAATTTATTAAATAAAGGCGCAAAAGAGAAAACTCTCTAACGACGTGCTTTGTAACATACTAGGTATTTGGGTCTTTCTAATAACATATTAAATTTAACCATTTACAAATACCAAATGTTTAATTATTCTTGGATTATTTTAGCATTATTTGTTCGATATTTTTAATGAAGACAAAAGCCTCACATCCCTTATGCGAGTTAATTGTATAAAGTTACATACGTTAAGTAATCACAAGTAAATTCGTGAACCAGCACGAATTTAGACACCTTCCTTTGAATTGGTTTAAATTGTAGGGCCGAGCGCAAACTGTTGTGGTGTTTAAGTGGTTTAATTATTATTGTAATATACATAGGAGTTATTATTAGTAACCTCTGGTATAGGTGAAGGTGGCGTCATTACAACAATAATTATATAGTTTAACAAGCTAAAACATTGCAGCTGAATCGCTCCTTAGAAGCACACTAACTATTAAACAACATAATACATCGAACACACAAAAACTTTAACAATAAATTAGCGGAATAATTGAACAGCAATATAATATAACACAGGAATAATGAAATATTATGACTTTACAATAAAAATCACACAAAATAATGCATGCAAATACACAGGTACATACATAACCTCAGATATATATACACGCACAAACACATAATTTGTGTATTGTTTAGCCGCCCTGACGCTACATAAAAGATCTGGGTCAACGAGTTGCTCATAACGCTAGCATTACCTGGATTGTTGGATGCTGTTTTCGTTGGAGTAACTAACGGCGGGGAGGGATTCTTAGGTTTTTCCATTACAAATGCACCAAGATGAAAACTCAGGTAGCTCGAGATTGAAAATACATATCTATTCTATTGGAAGATAAGCATTGAGAAGTTCCACTTACCACAATTTTCGAATAAAGTTTTGATGATAAGTCTCATAACTAAATAGATTAAACGAAAAACCGATCGAAGTGGCACTATGCACTTACAAGGCCACGTCGCATTCTATGCGGTTTATGAATTTTCAGTGACCCATTGGAACATGATCAGAAGAAACAACGTTTCCATGACAATTATACTGATGCCCATGGTCGTCGATAATTATTTAGGTCTCTTAATGCTCGTTTTTGTCTCTATAATATAGCTATAAGTAAGTTTATAATTATGTCCAGGTCAAAAAATTCAAATCTGCCGTTGGTTCTTACTTGGTTTGCTCTCTAACTTTTGTTGTCAAATTGTGGCCTTAAATATATATAAAAAAAACCTTAAACCTGGCCTTAAATATACATAGCTGCTGGCTGTACAGTCAAATTGGCATAGCGAGACTTGAGCAGTACACAGCTATTGTATGCAGTAGTAACCTATCGATTACATAATGCTGGCGAGGCGTCATGATCGAACTCGTTTGAATATTTAAAAATTTTAATAAGAAAATCAAAGATAGATTTTCAAAATTGTGTATCTCCGTAAAACTCCTGTACAAAAAACAACAAGTATTGCTGGAACGTCCAGTCTACCAAAGTGCAGTCTATGCAAAAAATACATATTTATTTTTAATGAATAAGGACCAAAACCTAATTTACAATTGATTTGAATATCCGTATTTGCAAAAAGAGATTGTGCGAAAACTCGACACCACCACGACTCTCTTCGCAATTCTGATAGCCCATTCACATCAGACCATCTCTCTCGTCTCCGCATGCTATGTAGCAAAGATACTGCCCCTCGACCTCAAAGCACAAGAGCAGCGACTGCCCTTTCTCACCGAGAGTGGTATGGTCTATGGTCGAGTTGCCGGGCCGAAAGCTAAGTCCCTTCTCCCTTCCGGGTGTTCCATTCCCAACAACACCAGAATTTTCTAAACGAATGGCAGCAAACTCAAGGGCTCGACCCTTGAGTTTGCTGCCATCATACGGGGGAGCGGTCACGCACTGGACCAAAGGGATAGGAGGAACAAATATAAATAGCAATATCCCCAGAAATGCACAGACAGCACAATTTTCCTGATACTGTGAGTAGGTGGGGTGCGCTGGTGTCTAACGAAATCGATCCCCAGGGAGCCGCCCGAGCACGTTTCTATTCCGCTATCTTCTTGGATTTAGTGGGCAGCTGCGAGTGTTGGGGGTTCCGCTCTGAATTTTCCTTCACCGATCTGGATGCACGGAACAGCTTCTGAAGAAGAAGAAAGAGAATTCTGCGCGAAAAATATATTTATGTGAGGATAAGAATTCTTTCTTGTTAGACTACGAACTTTAAATTTTGAGTAATAGCTAAATTGAAGTTCCGGGATTGGGCATAAATCCAAAACAACTTCATTGTGAACTTGATTAGACACATCTAAATTAGGCTACCCAACGCTAGGAATTAGGTGCCCCAACCTAATTCCTAGCGTTCAATCAAGCAGAACAGTCCGTTCCAGGAAACGTATGCGGTATGAAAATATAATATAACATAGTATTTAGCACACGCTAAATGGGCTGTTGGCTGTGGGTTAGGCTGTGTGGGGGCAGCCTAGGGAAACCCCCACCCTCCATCCAAGCCCAGGTTGATGTAAGAGTCGTCAAAGTGAATAAAGTGTCCGGTATGACGCGTTGAACAAGCTCTCTGAAGTGGCAATGGGCTGGTCACACACTCAGAAGAACCGATGGCAGGTGGGCCAGTAAGGTTCTAAAGTGGAGGCCGCGTTTAGGAAAACGTGTTGGTCTAACGTTCACCAGGTGGGAGGACGATCTCCATGCAGTACCCGGTGCGGAATGGATGCGAGTTGCAGGAGATCGGTTGCCTTGCCGTTTATTATAAGATGCCTATGCCCAGAAATGGACCGATAGGTGATAGTGATGTTGATGATGACTTTGCACATTAGGCAAACTGCTGCGCCAGCAATGGCAGGGATATAAACTTTAAAAAAATCTCCGTCGCCTCTCTTGCGGATGTTACTGCCTCGCAAAAGGAATCGGCATCATTTCATGCCGTCTAGCTCTAAGTACAGCCTGCAGCGAGGCTGGATTACAATCTGGCACTGTAGAAAATTTATATTTCACGAACGTAGTAATTATTTTACACTCTGAGATTTAACTCCCAACAAATAAGTTAATCCTCCGTGTATATAGGAAACGAGCGAAACTGTGAATAATTGCTAGTTAATGCCTTGTATAAATAAAAGTGTTGAAAACATCTGAATGTTTTACATAACTTTCTATCTACAACAAGCACAAAAGCTGCTTTTCTTTGCTTTGGTGTTTGTGCAGTAATGCCCACCTCACGAAGGCTCATTCATTCCTACGTTGAATGTATATTTTTACTTGTATAAATAGAATATTTAGAGCCTTATCATTTCAAACATAGTACATTCTGAATTACTATGTTTGCGAACTTTATCAGCAGATTACTTTTTTTTAGAGTTTGTGTGGTCGCTTTGAAAAACGATGTATTTGATAAACATCTTTCTACGCGCCTCCACGTGAACGACATGAATAACTAAAAAGATTTAATTGTTCATTTATTTGTAGCTAAAATCAAATGTGTGTTGATCAAGTACGAAAGCGGGTGAGACGACCATACTTATGCAGCAATCGGAGGTTAGTGTCAGAATTTTCAGTATAAAAATACATACACAGAATATTGAAAACGAGCGAAAAGTAGCGAAAATAATCTCTACAAATATATAGTAAACCTTTATAGGGTACTTATATAATTAATTTTATATATTCAAAAAAAGTAACAAGTACGTGCGTGCGTGCGCGTGTGTGTGTGTGCGCGCGCGCGTGTGTGTGTGTGTGTGTGTGTGTGTGTGTGTGTGTGTGTGTGTGTGTGTGTGTGTAATGTAAATTCTTGGCGCAAATTCTGTAAATTTACTCATTAAGGTAGTGCTCCACCTTGATTATGTCTCAAAACAAACCGTATTCTAATTTGGATAAACTTGATTTAAATAAGATGAAAATATACAATAATGAGAATAACAACAAGTGGAGAGAAAGCAAACCTAATGTTTTTTCTGTTACTTGCTCTAAAAAAACTAGCAACTCTATCCAGATTCCGCTGACACTGGACGTTTCCCAATTTACCTTTTGCCTAGGGAGGAGAGTTGGCAGTTTGCACGCCTCGGTGTACAATACCGCCAGCACTGGCATGTGGTCAGAATCGAGGTGTTCCTCCAACACCTCTAGTGTGAAGTGGCCCTATAGGTTCCTGGTGATAGCCACATCCAGTACGTCCGGCTGGTGTTTGTGTGCGTCCGGATAGTGGGTTGAGTCCGTGGGGCCGTGGACTGTGTGACTCCTTCGGGAGGGAGTATGAAAACCAATAGAGTCCCTCGGTACTTTTGAGATCGCAGAGGTACCTCTGTACTATTCGGTGTTCAGTCTCGCTCTTCAGCGAGAAATGCACCCCCTTGCTGAGGGGCTTTGCGTTCGGGCTGTGACCTAACAGTTGCCGCAGCTTGCCGAAATGTTGAACCTGTTTTTTGTTTTTCCCCGTTTCCAACGGGCGGCGGCACGGCGTCCTTTTTTATGGCGCCAGCGGAATTGGACTCGAACGCAGTTAGAGTTAGAGCACTCGAGATCGACGCCGCTGTCGCTTCGGCGAAAGTGAGAGTGCGAATGAGACGCGAAGACTCTCCGTCTCTCTTCCTCTCAGACATTTTCTTCGGCGGCGATAAGGTAGGTGAGTTGGCACTTGGGCGGCTCCCTGGGGCGCTTGTGATAAACTTTCTCAAATACTTGCGAGGTCGTCGTCGTTTCCTCCTCCGACTCCGCTGTGCAGTCGCCATCGAAGACTGCTTCTTGTGTTGACGAGGTCTGCGATGCGCTGTCCATCTCCATTTCGTCGTTGCTCGATGACACGGAGCTGCAGCTGCTTCGCCTCCCTGGGCTAGGTGTTCGGGACATGGTCCCTGTGCAGGCCTTGGGGCCTGCACTGAGGTGTGGAGTACACCTACTTCGGTGTGGGCAGCCTACGCGTGAAATTCTCAAGAGTATAAAGGAGGGAAATAAGTACAGAGTGCACCGACCAATAACTAGGAGTTAGCGCAACGGAAATTATTCATTTCTTTAAGGGGTTAGATATACAATATATAAAGTTGTTACATTCATACCTGCAAGTAGTCTTTAAGTCTCTGTCGTTATAAGAAGTTGGGGACGACTTAACTAGATGCCAAGTATTATTGATGTCATAATACAGACAAACATGTTCAAACAAGTTTATTCTTAAAATTAATAACTACTCATACTTCTAGTATTAATCTCTTTATGTTAGGTAACAATAATTTACTACACATACCAGGTAAAATCTTCATGCTCATCCGGGTGGAATAAAAGTAAAATCAGATAGAACAAGAACATGAAATATACATAAAATAAAACAGAAATGTGAACCCTTTTCTACAAAAAAAGTCGAAACAGTACTTTTCTAAAAAGTAGATCGTCTTGGCATCCATATGTTCATAATACATAATATATTTGAAGAAAACTGTTCTCGATCTCTGCTACAAGTGCTATTGTGCGGGCCGTTTGGCATTTCAGATCAGTCAGTTTAATTAAACGAGTATGTAGTAAAACGATTAATTGTCAAATTAAAAACCAATTCGTAGTGAAATAGATTGATGTCAATTCCACTATAATTTTTGCAATTAATGCTTATACGAAAGATAGTTAATCATTTCCGACTTAAGACGCGTTGTAGAAGCGTAAAATTAAAGAAATTACATATTACGATAAAAACATCCCTACATTTGTCTGTTTAAGTAATTTTTGTTGCCGCTCATCAACTAGACCACAAGGATTTAGTAAAAAACAAGTGTGTGTAAAAACAATTTTAAACTTTTTTTAATAAAAGAAAATGTAACGTAATGTTTGATAAGCCATAAGGTTCCTAGTAAATGTAGCTACAACACACAAAACATTTTTACAAACCCGAACCGTAGTTCTACAGATTAGCGTGTTCAAACAAACAAAGAAACCCTTCAGTTCTACTATACGAGTATGTGCTCATACCCTTCGATAAATTTAACATCAAATATTTTTATAAGAATAGAATCAGCAGCATTTAACAAAGGATCCACAGGTGTAGGTACAAAAAGATTGATTGAACTTGTACTATAATACGGAGGACGTCTTAAATTTATTTGATAACTTTTCTTAATACATAGTAAGTACATCGTTTATTTTGCTCTATCTATTCCACATATCGTTTGGAATTGGAGCAATATTAGCTCATAACAAGCGTGAGGAGAAAAAACGATTTGACGAATGATCCTTACAGGAAAAAAATTGATCTATCCAAAAAAAATCGTTTAAAAAGCCGGACGTCCCGTTTGTACCTCGATTGATATCACCAGTCAAACACTTTACAAGAGTAATATTTTTTTGGTATCAGTTTGGTAAATTGGTTCATGGTCCATGGGAAAATTGAAAACACCTGTAGTACTAGATATGCGAGTAATTTGAAAGTATCAAATTAGTCCTAACAACAAAATCTAGAAAAGAATAGTTTCAAACAAACTAGATCAGAGAAAAATATACTTAATTTGATAACGATGCCCACAAATCGTCTACGCCACATTGTAACGACACTGAAGTGGTGAAGCGACGGTTACTTTGAATATTCTAGGTGCGGTTCGTTTCTCTGTTGTAATGACCACAAAGCAGTGGTTAAAATAAACAATAGTTATGGTCTCTATGTGGCTTCGTGTAAAAGCCTTGTACATTCACCATACGATATGCCCGGGTAAAAAAATATGTGTATCAATAAATGGAATTATGTAACTGTAACATATTTATTATCATCGCCTTGCTTTCGTCCAATTCGTCTGGACAATGGACTCCGCAGGTGTCTGTCCTGAGAATAGTTCACAGCTCTCCATCGACAGCCGCTCCCTACAGACCGTCTAGCAGGAGGGTCAAGGAATCGTGACTGCACTAGAACTCGTTGTCTTAACATCTTGGCAGGTTATTCCTTGAACTAATACATGAATACACACAGAAATGTGTTTTAAGTTCAGCTGAGCTGAGAAGAGTTACCGTGGCACATGTTATAAATAAGAATGATTATAAATACGGATTTTTATGAGCAAATGTCAATGTGTACTCCTCCTCCCCCGGTTGTGTCCGCCGGGTGCGGCTATAATGGAACATAACACTCCCTCTTATTCACGTTACTCTTACATACAAAATTACTGAATGGTTCTGGGTGAACTTCAGTACTAACAGACTATAATCATGCATAACATATTAATACTTTAAATTGGTACAAAAAAAATCAATGGTTTCCTTGGAGTCGACTTTTCGAAGATGTATCCACGGATTTGGGCCGTTGAAATAGGATTAGCTGGAATGTGAATTAAAATCGATTGGATTCATATGTCATACGAGACTCAGGGATATTATACCACAAAAACTTTGGAAACACTCATTCCTAAATATTATGTGCAATTTTCATAATTGAGTGTACTAATGTTAGGGTACTGTCTTTTTCTTACAGTCCTTTTCATGAAACTGTACAGGAGGATCTCACGTAACAGAGGGAAAACAGCGCACAATATCGGCTTGTTAATTATAAAAAATAAGGAATTAAACTTTGGTATGATCCGAGAATTAAACCCATGTCTAGATCTGCCCTTATCGGTCCACTGCTGTAAATATGTCTCCTTCAATGAAGGCCAAGACAACCGATCTTCTGGTGCTCGCATTCATCCCAGACCGGCTACTGCACGGATATCGTCTTCCCACCTGGTGAACGGTCAACCAACACTTCGTTTTCCTAAACGAGGCCTCCACTCCAGAACTATTTTAAGAATTCCTGTATGAAGGAAACGAAGAACACATTTGCAGACCGCTTTTCGAAGACATGCTCTTTTAGAGAAGGTTTTTATTAGAATTTTGTCTAAATTTCACAACCTTTGCTAGGTGCATACGCTGCACGAAGTGTACTTCGATCGAGGGCACGTCATTTAGGTCAGGGACCTGTAGATAAAATCTGATTTTACCTCGGCGTGGCGCCTTATCTCAACATGTAACAGAATTTTTGGAACAGCGATGTAACGTATTACGAAATGAAAAATAAATTGACAATATCGTCGTAAAATAAAATGTGCACCGCAGATAGAATATCGTGAGGTATGGAACACTTTTGTTATTACTTATTTTGTTTACCGTTGGTGTTCTGTAGATGGCTGGAACAAACTGGGATGTACTTTTTTCTCAAATGTTATTAGCATTTAATTGTGTAATGTATGAGGTTTTGACATGGTGCATTCCAGCTGAATTGAACTCGTACGAATCCCCGTTCATCAGTACGAACTTGATATACTTTCTCTCAATACTTTAAAACAATTAGCAACAAATTGATCTTGAATGTAACACAATGACACAACTAAACATACATTTTTGGGCCAGACTTTGTGCTTCTTTGTTTCTGCACATTTTTTCATTTTTATTTCTGTTAGTGAACTTACTTTTTAGTTTTTTTTTAATAGCATAAGGGGGAAACGAGCAATCAGAGCTTCTTCATGACTAACTACACCCATCTACATTCGCGTGATTGTTGCGCAGATGCGTTACCCTCCTATCACCATCACCATTGGGTCACCAGCTACACAGAAACCGCACGAAATAGGATATATGAAATAGTTTTCAAGTTTAAATTAGTTCAACACGTGATTTTATACCGTAAGGACGTCCGTTTTATTCCATATTGTGTAGATTCAATAATTTAAAATTTTTAGACAGTCAAGACTGTCGCCCGCATACGACAACCAACGTTTAGAAGGTTTTTAAATAAGTAAAGTTGTATCTAGCCACAATATTGATCTCAAAGAAGGAACTTATTCAAATAGCGTTTAAAATAATTTGGAGCAAAAGATAAAGAAAAAATAATATGAAGTAAAAATCTACAAGCTTCATTATAAAAGTATGAAAATGAATATTGAGCTCTGTAAAATTATTTTTCAAACCATTCATGGACAGACAATTAAGCTACCACGTGCTTATATATTTGTACATCATGTTAGGTCAAATCAATTTCATCAAAAATTCTCTCTTTACCTTCCCCTGCTCATTTAACATCAACATTATATCGGCGTTGAGAAGGCTTAATTGAAATTTCCATCATTTCAGACGAGTGATACTTCATTTCAGTGCAACGTTGCATTATTGTGTATAGTGTAAGCACATTCTATTTGATTACATTTTCATATACTAGTAATTATGTCAGCCAGTATTTTACATTTATAATTGTGTCACTACTAACCTCTTACTGCTTTTAGTTTCGTATTGTCTGCTCTGCTATTATTTATAAAATGTAAGTTGCAATTATTATGAATTTTGTTGTATCTGGTATGGTATAATTTTATATTTTATATTTTCTATAGTATAATATATTGTGTATTGTATTTTATATATAACATCATATTTTTAGTACATATTTTGTAGGACTCCAAACCATAGGGATAAAAATAAGACTATTACTAATTCTGTCACAAAGTTATATCTCATGAACCGTGATAACTGGACAGTTGAAACGTTCAACGGATGATATCTTTGTTTTGTACAAATTTGTTTTAATGAACTAATAGTAGTTATAATTGTATCACAAAAAAACCATTTCAAATTGTACGTTTATTTTGCCTCATACGAGTTGTATGCATACGCCTGAAAGTTTGTAACAGCTTGTCAACACGTACAACTTTTAATTCCCATACCCTTGTTAGTATAGAACCCTGGATACGTGACTATTGGTATGTATTAAGTGGGGTGATTAATCAGCTGTGATAAATGTGACCCACATTAGCAAAGTTATCTACGGCACTTTATTCCACCCGAATCTCGCAGAGGTTTCGCGAATCGTGATAGTTGGTATCATCACTTTGCGCCGATGGCACAACCAAAATAGTATTTATACTATTTCACTTAAGAATTGCCATGTTGGTATGCATCATACATTCGACCTTACAAAGTTTTTCATTTATAAAATCATTAGAATAGGCATGACGAAAGTATAACAGATTCAAAAATTAAATATGTTACTTGAAAGACAAATGTTGAATCAAACATAAATATCACCTAAAAATTTTAGATATGAAGACCGAGATTAAGATTATTATCAATAAAATAAAATGAATTCAGTACTGCGATCAACAATGTATATTAAATCGAATCATAGCTTATGAAGTCACGATTCGGTAAAAATGCCGTTTAATTGGAACTTGTCTCGGCAACTCAGTCAAATTACATGAATGTGACATCATATTGACGCCGCGATGCATTCAAGTGATTTTGGGCCTCCTTATAAAATAAAATAACGTTTCGCTGCAGTGGACTGGATCCGAGTGTTGTAAGCTTAGAATGCACAATGTATTCATCGACCACATTACAATTAGAACAAACGAGCGCCATTGTCAGTTCCGACCGCACTGTTTAGATCGATTTGCCATGACCGATTAATTTGTTGTTCTACACGTGAGTAACCATTTATGGTTGTAATAGTATGGATGTTATTCATTAATCTGAGTAGTATGTATGTCGATCATTTCTAAGTTGTTGTAACATCAGACTTTTCACCATTATATTTTCTGATACAATTTCTACCAAAATCCAGACGCTATATTTATGTACTGGTAAGTTGCATCGACTTTCGTATAAATGTAGAATATTCTCACTGTTGAATATTTTCATCGTATCAAAATGACTT
>JAFELO010010709.1:469574-496888 GCA_017140195.1 Eumaeus atala | reverse complement strand
AAGGACCTACCAAATAAATAAGACAAGCCGTGGAGAAGAAAATGAATGCAGCAGCCGGTTGGTGAGTACAAATTTTCACCTTCCTTACCTGCTCGTTATTTCAGTAATAGAAGCTCTTCCGTTATAACGTTATCTGCTTTAAGTTTAAGTGTTAAAAAGTATATAAGTACAAAGTTTATCAGTGATTTAAAGAAATATTAAAAGGGAATATTTTATAACAATAATTAGTATATATTAATGACATAGACATACAGAATTTATATAATTAAGTCTCTTAGATCTTACATATAATATAAAAATATAAATAAAACTGTTACTGTTAAAATATAAAAGGTTTAATTAATATTAATATAGTAATTATATTTTTTTATACACTTTAAAAAGTTGTATATCATATTTTAAGAATTTTATTTATTTGCATTTTATTATATTTAAAAAAATGGAACAAGTTTTCCTTATTCCCAGTGAATTTATAAAACTTATCCCGTTATTTGGTGGAGATAAAAGACAATTAAATCTATATATAAGAAAATGCGAGTATATAATTGATAAATTTAAGGGAAGTGATGCGCAAAATGTATATGTTATGCATTGTGTTATGAGTAGGTTAGTAGACAATGCAGCTGTGCTGATAATCGAGCGTGAGGATATTGTTTCATGGTCGGACTTCAAGAATCTGCTAATTCAGCATTTTGGGGATCCACGTAACGAGGAGTGTATTGCAATTGAATTAGAAAGCTTAAAGATTAAAAATCACGAAAGTTATTTAGAATTTTGTAACAGGATCCAATCCGTCCGTTCGACTTTAATATCAAAAGTGAACAGGATCAGTAATGAACAAATAAAACAAAGTAAAATTATAATTTATAACAATATGTCCCTAAATGTTTTTTTATATAATTTACCCGAGTACATGGTTCGAATAGTGCGCTTAAAAACGCCCGTTTTAAATCAACCATTAAACCAGTTTGGCTACAAACCACCTCAAGAGTTTGGTTATAAACCACAACATAATTTTGGTTATATGCCTACACAGCCACAAAATACCGATGTTTCAATGTGAACAGCTCCGCGTCCAAAAATCAACCAATTACATGAATTAAATGTAAACGACGAACCGTCTCCATATTCTGATTATAATGAACCCCATAATTATTATAATGATTTTTATCCATATGCTGATAGTCATAACTATAACGAGGATTATGTTGCTCAGCCAACGGATAGCGATGAGTCCCCTGAAATAGACCATGTGCCGTCCCAACAGTCTGACAATGAAAGTAATGTCGAAAATTTTCACATAATAGCCTCAAGCTGCCTAAAGAAATAATAGAAATTAATTGTGATCCTAATTTAAAATTACCACATATTTATATACTAGAAATAGATTCAAAATTTATGATCAACACCGGTAGTACACGGTCATTTATACGACCTGATAAAGCACATAATTATTTTGAGCAATATATATACTATGAACCCTTTGAAGTGATTAGTACCCACGCATCTAGCCGACATAGTGAAGTCATGCAAATACCATTATTACCAATATTTAATTCCAATAGCTATCATAAATTTTACGTATATAATGTCGATTCGATTCGAAATATGAAGGTTTAATTGGCAATGATTTGTTAAAGCAATTAGACGCTATAATCGATTTAAAAAATAAAATTCTAAAAATTAAAAACACTGAGATTCCTATTATATATATCGAGGCGCATTATAAAATTCAACTGCCACCCAGATCCGAATTACGAGTTAGCTTACCGACAACGCAACATTCAGGCGATGCCATTTTAAACTATCTCGAATTCTGTAAAGGTGTGCGAATGCCCAGTGCGATAGTTACATGCGTCAATGGCTATGCAAAAACAGTAATCCAAAATACTTTAAATGAAGAAATGACTTTAACAATTAAATCCCCTTTTGAAGTTAAGATGTATGAAAAAATAGAATGCGAGGTTAATGTCATGAAAAGTATAAATGAATTAAGCAAGGATAGATTATTAGAACAGAATTTAAATAAATTAAGACTAGAACACATGAACAATGAGGAAAGAAATTGTATTTACAACTTGAGTAGGGAATATAAAGATATTTTCTACTGTGAGCAATTACCATTATCATTCACAAATGAAGTTAAGCATTATATTCGTACAAAGAATGAAGATCCTATCTTTATTAAGCCATATAGACAGGGCCCAGTGCAGTCTGAAGAAATAAAAAGACAAGTGGAAAAAAATTTAGGTGATAATGTCATACAAGAATCATTTTCCCCTTGGAGTGCCCCTATACATCTTGTCCCAAAAAAAATGGATGCATCAGGAGAGCCTAAATATAGAATGGTTATAGACTACCGACGCCTCAACGAGATCACAGTAGATGATAAATATCCATTACCACACATAACTGATCTTTTTGACAAGTTAGGCAAAAGTACTTACTTCACTACTTTAGATTTAGCAAGCGGCTACCACCAAATCGAGATAAACGATTCAGATCGTCAAAAGACCGCTTTTAGCACACAATCAGGTCACTTCGAATTCCTAAGAATGCCGTTTGGCTTGAAGACTGCCCCGGCGACATTTCAAAGAACCATGGATAATGTTTTGAGAGAACTACAAGGCATTCACTGCATGGTATATTTAGATGACATTATAATATACTCAGCGAGCCTAAACGAGCATATTAATAGCCTAAAGACAGTTTTTGATAGGTTACGTAAAACAAACTTAAAAGTCCAATTAGATAAGTCAGAATTTCTCCGAAAAGAAGTTCTATATCTGGGTCACACTATAACAAAAGATGGCCTTAAGCCAAATAATGATAAAATTAAAGCAGTATTAGACTATCCAGTACCTAAAACTATAACAGAAATCAAAAGCTTTCTCGGACACATAGGTTATTACCGAAGATTCATAAAAGATTTTGCTAAAATAACTCAACCATTAACTTTTTGCCTAAAAAAGCGTAACAAAATTATTATCGATGACAATTTTATAGAAGCCTTTCAAAAATGTAAAGAGCTGTTAGTAAATGCACCAATATTACAATACCCTGACTTTAGTAAGCCTTTTATATTAACGACAGATGCCTCTAATGTGGCAATAGGAGCAGTACTCTCACAGAGATTTTTAGGTAATGATCATCCGATTGCTTATGCCAGTAGAACTATCAGTGACACCGAATCACGGTACAGCACAATAGAACGCGAACTATTCGCAATAGTGTGGGTTGTTAAACACTTCAGACCCTATCTATTTGGAAAAAAATTCAGAATATATACTGACCATCGTCCACTAGCTTGGCTATACTCACTCTATCAAAGAACCAAACAGTAAATTGACTAGATGGCGTTTACGCTTACAGGAATATGACTTCGAAGTTATTTACAAAAAGGGAAAAGAAAATACTAATGCAGATGCTTTGTCCCGTATAAAATTAAATACTATAGAGTCTGACGATAAGGAATCATTAGTAGTTCACGTTGATAAAAAAGATGAACAATTACAAAAGTATTTATCGGAAGTAACTGATGAAATTTCGAAATAAGCCGAAAACAAATGCTCTGACGATGATAGTAAGACAATAACTATTACTGATTCATCTGCCACTGTCTCAGTGAGCCCCAACGATTTGGAATTTGAAGAACAGTATCCTATTCCCTCAGTATCTAGCAGCACAGAAACCATACATTCAAACATACATTTTGACACTGCAGGAATCCCAATATTACACGAAGCAATTGACACAAAACCAAATCAAATATTAGTATTCTCGTGGTTCAAAAATGAAATCCAAGTAAAGGACCTGTCAAGGCCAAAATATAGAATTTTAGAAGTGTTCTTGCCGTTAAATAATAAAGATTTAATTAGAGATTTTCTTAAGGAATACATAAGACCTAAAATAAAATACTTCATTTACTTTGAAGAGAAACAGCATAGGATAGACTTCGCAAATACAATTATTTCTCTATTTAAAAAGGACACCATTAATATATTAGAATGTACAGAAAGAGTAATATACATAGAAGATGAAAAAGAACAAAGAGCTATAATTTTTAAGTATCGCGATGGGAAAACATGTCATCGTAGCATTAAGGAAACCATGGCTAGAATTAGGCGAGTTCACTATTGGGAAAATCTACAAGATACAATATCTGGTGTAATTAATTCATGTGAACTCTGTAAGAAAATGAAGTACTACAGAAAGCCATTAAAACCGTTATTACAGCTTACACAGACTCAAGAGGCACCCTTTCAGGAAATATTCATAGATTTATTTAATATAGAAGGTAAATATTATTTAACGTTAGTAGACGCGTTCAGTAAATTGGGGCAAGCAATTAGTATTAGTAACCGTTCAACCCCTGAAGTAGTTCGTGTATTGATAAAGTATTTTTCATTTTACGGTATTCCCAAAAAGATTTCATGCGATCCGGGTACAGAATTTAATAATATGCTTATGCGGGAATTAACAGATATGTACAAAATTGAATTACACACAACCACTCCTAATAACCCCAACTCAACAGGAATTATAGAAAGATATCATTCCACCCTTCTTGAAATTTATAGACTAGCAAAATACGAACAAAAGTTCACAGATGCAGCATCCGTTATGACGTATTCCATAATGGCCTATAATAATACGATTCATAGTGTAACGGGCGTTACAACATTTGAAGTCGTCTTTGGTCATACAGACTCCAATAATATATTTAACGTTAACTTCGAAAAATCTTATATGCAACAACTACTTAAAGATCACGCAAAACGAACCAAATATTTATACCGGTATATTTCAAACAAAATGATAGAGTCTAAGGAAAAGGAAAGAAATAGAAAAGGCGGTGACAATAGTTTTGAGGTTAACGAGGATATTATTTTTGCTAAAGCAGTAAATACGCGTCAAAGTAAAGATAAGCCCTTATATCAGAAGGCTCATGTGTGTGGTCCTCAAAAACGAAGTATAGTTCCCATTAAAATAGGCAATAGAAGGAGTAATGTCCACATTAAAAATATAAGGCGCCCTCCACAGGTGGTGCATGCTAATCCTGCTTGCGGTGAAAGACAGCCAGGCTCTTCAACTGCAAAAGATTGAAAGTAACCCAGGTTTATTACCCGTAAGAAAAGGCTCCTCCTATAGACAGGAAAATAAATGGGTTATTATTAAAATATTAAATTTTGTAAGAATTTTTGAAGATCTAGAATATAATATAAATAGTTGTAAGGAATTTGTTAAACTAATTAATGAAAGTAAGCCGTATCATAATGAATTTAGTAATATTAAAACCCAAGTCGAATATATTAAAGATTCTACTATAAAAAAAAAAATATGCAAATTATACCCTCGCAACGATTTAAACGTGGATTATTAAACCCCTTTGGATCTGTTATAAAATCTATAACCGGTAATCTAGATAACGATGATGCACTCCGATACGACAATCTCATTCAAAATTTATATAATAAACAAAACCATTTACAAAATAAAATAACATTAATAACCAAAATCATGGATTATCATTTTAACAGTACAGAAGTACTTTATAACAACTCCTTGATTCAAAATGAACGTTTAAGACGCATAGAACTGATGATAAGAGATATTAGTACGAAAGAAAATAATTCCATTTACTCCACTTATACATTAAGTATGTTCACTACATTTATTAATAGCTTTCGAACGATATACATAGCACTAAGTGAAATAGAAACTGCTCTAGCACTAAGTAAAATGTCTGTGTTACATCAAAGTGTTATAAACTCTACAGAATTGTTTCAGACTCTTTCTTATATAGAAAAATTTAATAACCTTGTTTATCCTGTATCTAGAAGTAATCTAGTTAAAATAGAAAGAACATTTTCTGTAAATGCATATATGAAAGGAAACCAGATCACGTTTATAATAGAGGTCCCACTTATCGATAACAATACTTACGATTTTTATAAAATTTATTCTTTACCTATTTTTGATCATTCTAAAAATCGTACTTATATTATAATTCCTGAATATCCCTTCCTTATGGTGAAAATATCAATGTACTTACCTGTAGCGTCGCCGTGTCAAACAATCTCCGACGAAGACCAGTACTTATGCACCGACAATGAAATTGTACCGTACCCAATACATACGTGTATGGAACAGTTGATGGATTACCAGGCAGATACCTCACTTTGTACCCCTCGAGCAGTTCATATAGAAGATGTTAAAACCCAACGGCTTTCGTCATCTGATTGGATAGTATACTCCCATTATAATACTATAATTACGGATAAATGCGGAGGCGAAATAAATAAAACCCCGACAGAGGGAACATACATTTTTAAAATCAACCCTGGTTGCGAAATCACCTTGGGGAGCATACGTCTGCGGCACTTACAAGCTTCTTTTGGTGAAGTACCCTATAAAATAATGCCTCGAATAAAATTATCCAGTGTGAGAATGGAAAGTGTAGAGTTTGAACCAATAGATATCAAAGGAATTAACCTGGATGACACAAAACACCTTTCAACAATCGTAAAAATGCAGGAGATTAGTGACAGTGATAGTGAAAAGGTGAACATAGTAAGAGTCAATAGTGTCAGTGTCGCAACATCATTTTATATGTAATTGTCAGCTCCTGTGTCCTTGTGTTAGTTCTGTATAAGTTTAGAAATAAGATTAAATTAGCGGTTAATAGTCGCAACCCTCAGAAAATAACCATTTCTGATGGTTGCGAACTTAAGGAGGGAGGAGTTATGTTAGCCTCACCCATCCCTACTATAAGAATTAATGCTTAGACAGCACCTATTTCATTCGCAGGAATATCATGTAGCGTGTGAACCAGGAATGTTTTCACATTATGAACGGATTTACATGCTGCATATTGAAGCATTCAATTAGAGCATCTAACTCTGTTCAGTTGTCTCATTAAAATAAGTTTTAGTTTAAGCAACAATTTAAAATCCAAATCTTTTGAATTGTTTAATTAAGTTTAAGTTTAAATAAAGTTTTAAATTTTTAAAAAGTTATTTCTCGCTCCCGGAAACTTGACTACATACAATATATTTATATTTAAGGTGACCAAACAATGTGTGTGTACTTTGTGGAGTTCATTTTTGTTTATAAATCAAAAGTATTGTACTGGCGCTACCTTTTTTGTACATAATATAACCTCTCGTATGTTCCGTAAGGCAACAAGCTACAGGTAAGCTGCCTTAACAGAGGTTAATTTTACCTCAATGCTTACTAGCATAATAATTACTATTATTTTGTCATATTTATACTAATGCTCTGTCTCTGGAACTGCTGGCCCGGATTGAAAAATTCTTTTTGAGTTAAAATGTTAATATTTATACTGCTTTCTATCATCCTTGATTTCCTATCAACTTGTCTCTAATTACACAAAATACTTTAGTTTTATCACTTAGAAGTAGGTGAATCGCAGTCAGGTAAATAATATAAAGTAATAATAACGCAGATAAGACAATATATTCAGGGTTTTGTTTACGGACTTTTTATACGGACTTTACGGATTTAACCCGACATAACACGGAGATCTTATTAAAAAAAGAAAGCGTGTATCTTATTAAAAAAAGAAAACCAAATGACGATTTGGTAGTTTAATGATGGCTTGGTTATATAATAAGGGATTGTGCCATCGTGGTTGGTACATGGTGGAAATTTGGTACGGATAATAATCTGTAATAACATAACAATTTTGTTGCGGCGAATATCTACTTTATGTACAGTGGTGACGGATATGTAGAAATAGTTTTTCAAATATTTAACCGAATGCATATTAACAATGACCCTTAGGCCATTGGTAAGAGACAGATGAGACGCGATACCGACTGAGATACGTCTGCATCGCATACCAAAGGGACACTATGGTGACCATTAAATCATTTTCCCCCAAAGTTTCTTTATAGTATATGGGGGCAAACCTATTGGAGCCTTTGACGACTACCGACACGCTTTGACATTCACATCGTCATGCAGATGCGTTGTGCTAATTTAATTCTCCCCTCTAATTCTGCTGTTTTACACATTTTATTAAACATTTTAGCAGAGGTAGTGCCATGCTGCATAGGTAGTACAATGCATGGTGCATCACTACATCCTCCTACCCAACGGCATTGGGCCGGCACGACCGGGGAAGTACTTCTCGCTCACTTGATACCGGTGTAAAGAGACGGTGACACTGTCGCGTTTCGTGCGGTTTGTAAGTAGCCGGTGGCCCAATGGGGGAGCGGGGTGACAGGAGGGCAATGCAATGTCCATGGGCGTTGTTAGTCATCAAAAGGTTCCGTTTGTTCGTTTGCCACATTTTGCTATAAAAAAGAAAAAATTCTTAACGGTACCAACTACAATGTTTTACGACTGATTAAAATATCTCACCAGTCAGCATGTATGTCGTGCAGGCCTGGTTTGGCTACAATGCGACATGGTAAGTAAGTTAGAACTTCATTACGCCCCCCTTGCAATAAAGATTATTATAATAATGATAAAAACACTTTATTCTGCACCAAGTATTATTCTAGAACTTAGAACTAGGCACAGGCACAAAAAGGCGGTCCTACCGCTACTACTAGCGGTCTCTTCCAGACAACCAATATTTAAAAGGATACATAATGTAAAAAAAATATATTTGGCACAAACATTGTACAGAAAAAAAATATATTAATACTACCTAAGTTTATGGTCATAATATATACATACATACATAAAGAAAACACATAAATATATATCATAACTATATACCTTTAACATATGTTGTGGGTTAAATGTAAACTAAAGGTACAATGTTTCTTTCTCAGGTGTGGTTGTTATATTGATTATCAATACGCGACAATATCGAAGACTGCATATCTATATGACTTGAAGATATAAAAATGAAGAACGAGAGAAGGAAATGTGTCTCGCCTCTCGCTCCCTCTCTTGCCCATACAGTAACAATACTAAACACAACTCCCTCTCCTCCTATGTTCACTAACTTATATCTCCGTCTTCCGTTCGCTTCCTCCGACCAAACTATTTGCAACGCTGTCATCCCATTCACGACCCATTCACCAGCTTACTCCGCAGGTAAATTTGTTATTATATTTTCGAAGAAAGTGTTTAGTAAGGGGTAGCATCACTCCGCAATGGAGCGGAATTGGGCCGGCACGAGGCAGGGAGGTGCCTCTGGCTCACATGATACCGACATAAAGTGCGAACTTCGATGCCGCGTTTCGACCGGTGGTCCATTGGAGAGGAGGAAAGGAGGGTAATTGTGCGGATGTTTATGAGCATCAGCTGTCGTATAAATGCTACGATTGCTCGTTTACACCCTTAATATAAAAAAACAAGACCTAATAGGTATAGATCGACGCAGAGATAACTAAATCGTGTTTTTATCGGTCGCGCGTAAACGTGCCACTGTGTCAACATCTACACGAATATAAAGAGGAAACACTTAATTGTTTGTTTGTCGTATTATTGCCTGAGATATTAAACACCTTGAAGGGAGATCCAATTTTCTTAACCATAACTTTATTAATTTTGGCACAGAATCATAACTCAAGTTTGAACAAAGAAAATTATTCGATCATACATTATGTGACTGAGGACCATCAGAAGGAAACATGTACAATAATCGATTAACAGATTTCGTTAAATTATTTGACAAGTAGTGTTAGAAAATTTGGGTTATCCTTTGTATTTTAGTCGCAAGTCTAAGACTAAGCTACACTACATCATTTGCATACTCCACAAACGGCATGAGCGGGGGAGGCATTATGAATCGTTATGGAAATTAGACGGTGATTCTACATGTCAATTAAGATTTACATTTACGCATGCAAAAGGCACTGGAATACGATTTCAAATAAGGATAAACAGCAGCCAAGCCAATTACAAGTTTCAGCCAATTGAGACTTAAATTTATATATTTTATACATTTTACTGTTAAATACGCTGTAGACGTGGTAAAGGTATTATGTACTTAATATTTGCAATTATAGATTTTGCATTATAATGTTCATTATAAAATAAATTAAACAGAACGTTAGGAGTGATTTTACTAATACGGCGATGGAACATCGGGGATATGAAAAGGTAAGGTTTTTAAATCCTCAACAAAACATTCCAACAAATCACCAACAATGAAAGTTCCTAATTCACGCATTAAGAGCACTTGATTGTGATAGAGTTCAACATAAATTCCCGAGAAATGTTGACCATGGAACAACAGACCCGTGGCATTCCTGCCTTATTAGCTCACTGTCAGACGTGCGCTGTCGAGCGTCTGTTGGAGGAGTACCCGTTATATCAGCTTTTTGCGTAAATTTGAATTGATGGTTTATTTATAAGTGTGACTTCTTTTACACGATCTCTAGTAACTGGTACTGACTGAGTTTTACACCAACCACTATTGACAATTATAACAGGTTTAGTTTGAGTTTAGCTCTCCGTGGCCGTCAGCCTAATTCATCTTCATCGTCGCTTCAGAACACCATGGTCTCAAACATACATATTTAGCTACCTGCGACCACCATCTCTGGTGACGATAGTTTTATTGTTTAATGTAATAAATTTAGAATGAAAATAATATATTTATAATTCCTCCTTTTTGAATTCGAGAGCATCTCTAATACAGAAGACTCAAAGAAAGATTCGATTTGAACTCAACCACGCCGCCCCAAATCTTTGTATGTAATAACTCAAAGATAACAATGGCTAGAAGGAACAAATAAATGTACAAACGAATGTACTTATAAATAATATAATGAATGTGAAGCAGCCGATTTGTAGGATCGTTATATATGGCATTCCGTTCGCTTTGCGTACCCCATTAGGTGGCTGGCGTGAAGATGTGTGTGTATGTACTTATAATGTTTATAAGATATTTGTACGTTTATATTTTACCTGTTTGTGACTCAAAATGTTGTAAGTAATTCCCAGAATCCCAAATTAATTTCGTCCCAACTTATACATAGTTATTCTCCGACAGCATAAATAATTCTTTACGGCAATATCGCAAGAAGTTCTTAGTTGTGTACGTAGAGTTCTTTCTTCATTTTTCGATTTAATTCGTCATGAGACTACCCTAATGTAAGTGTAATATGGAGCTACTAATTAGTGACAGCAATATACAGTAGATTTCTATGTTAGTAGATTTCTTTTCTAAGTGAGATTGAGAGACAATCTTTATAATTTTTATCGTTTTTATATTTGATTTAGGTTTAAGCATTGTTACATCCAGTAAATTGTAAAAAACATTTCCATGCAAGATGAATAAGTCTAATGAATTTAGTGAATACGGGATAAATGTCTACTCGTACCATTCATCTTCACGATCGAATTGGATTCAACGCCACGACCGCATCTGTCCGTATCTAACATTGAAGGAACTGCTTATAAAGCGCTTGAGGTATTTTTTAAATCATATTTTGTCAAAATTTCCGTACATTCCCTGCGTAATGTACATTTTTTATGTTAGAAAACGTCTAACCATTTCATATTGTGAATGTAAATTAGATGCGAGAAACATTGTCACTCCTCTCTCATAAGGCCCCTTTCAATGAACGCCAAGACGGCCGATCACCTGCTCCTGGCATCCGTTCCGGACCAGCTACTGCACGGAGATCATCTTCCCAGCTGGTGTACGGTCTACCAACACTTGATTTTCCTAAACGCGGCCTCCACTCTAGAACCAGGTGATGCTAGTGATAATTCCCAACCTGCTTTTTTAATAATAAAATTACACTGAAATTTTGGATATGTTTGCGTACGTACGTAACGTACAGGAAAATGAAATAAACAGCGCAAATAAAGACTCTACAGAGCAGCACATGTCGGAATACCGCAATCCTTTGTCGGTACTTTTATGAGCAATAACTATGGTATGTTACATGTGTAGTATATTCAAACTTAAATAAACAATGTTGGTATTTTGATATATTGTATTTGTTTGACTTGTCTTTTTGTCTGTAATACAATTTGGCTTAGTATATGTTATCATGAGCGTAGTTTTGCGCTAATTGTGAAATATACGTAAAACCATGCTGCTTTACAGTAGAACTGCGCCGGAATATCGTCGTAAAGTTACATCCTTAGTATCACGTTTCGTGCCGTTTGTGAGTGGTGGCCCATTGGTCGGTGGAAGGGCAACGCAACGGCATATTAATGATGTGGACGTTCATGGGCATTGGTAGTCGTAAAATGGCTCCGATTCCTGCATATTTTGGTTTCCGGTGACCCTTTGAATGAGAAAAATAAATAGGACGAACATCTTCGTAATAAAAGGAAGTATATGAGCGTCACAAGAAGGCTTCCATTGCTTCTTTATCTCTGTAATATTATGGCGAAACAAGAAACGAAAGAACTGCACTCTGGTTTGTCCCTACTCCCTACCGTAGGCCCTAATCTTACGAAAATGGCTGTAAAAACAATGCGAATACAAGCGAACAATAACCTCAGGGAAAGCTTTAACTGGATTTCTGGACCTTCATAGGGCATATAATTGTATTCTAATTTAAAGTTATTTTAACGCTATGTTTATGAATTTAAACCATTATTAATAACAATAGTAAAACGCTCTGATGCATCTGATCTCTACTGTAGACTACCATAGACTAGTAGTCAATAAAATAATACATCGCAACAGAACTCTAAGTCACACGTCCATAATCTTGATGCCCGTAGTCCAAAACGCTTGAACGCCACTTCTTACCGCGTACAGCTGTACTATTAAATCAGCCAACTCTCCAGGCATTTCCGGTCCGATACTACTTAGGTCCCTTCAACAAAGGAGTACTCACAAAGATGGGCTCATCTGCAAGTTGCCTAGTCTTGCGAATGCCTGCCTATAGGCAGCATTATTTCTAACTAGCGGCCAGCACGTATTATAATTATGCCATCGTTATATTTATTATAACAAATCCTCCGCTCTTTAAAGTCTATGTTATACAATGTTTTCAATAAACCGCATACGCCAACTGCGCCAGAAGGGTTATATCGAATTATATTATATAGCCAAAGTAAAAGAATAAAATACAATTTGAGAGTTTTCAGTAAAATAAGGTGTGGGGATGATTATTGGATTATATTGGAGTGATGTTCGTAAGTAGGTATAGCCTGTATTTAATCAGTGGTATGAGAATTCTGCTAAAACATAGTTATGTTAATTATAACAAAGAAATGCAAAATTTTACGAACATAATGAGAATGAGTAGAACTTCATATAAGAACTGGTCACGTCCGTATTAAGCCGCAAAATTAATACCCAGTTCTTGTTTGCGCCTATAAGGCCCAACCATCTGGAGGGGAATGAGTAAAGGGTAGGGAGGAGAAGCGCCTTCCAGCGCACTCCGCTTCACGCGCTAGAATACAAATTTGTGACGTCGCGTTACATAAATTATAAATAATTTGCCGAGACAAGAACATAACCTTAATTAACAGTCTAATTATAATGAACATTCTCACACGATGTTCTATTTACCCACAGAACAAGGAACACTCTGCCCCACCCCCGCTATACTAAAAATAAACACGTAATTTTATACTAAAAATAAACACATAATTTTGTTACTCCATTAGGCGTACCTCACCTGACACCGCCGTAAAGTGACAAAAATGATGTAGCGTTTCGTGCGGTTTGTGAGTAGCCGGTAGCCCATTGCGAAGAGGACTGGCAGATTCAAAAAAGTGACCCCACTTTTTTGAATCTGCCAGTCTTATACGATTGTTCATTGTGTCCTCTGTTTTTGGCGCATAATGGAGTGGGGTGTTGAAGAGGACATAATCGTTGTGGTTGCATTACACAAAGTACACTTGGTATTTGTCATGTGTTGGTGTACTGTGCTATTTCATTAGGTACAATGAGACTTGCTCTGTTTGTGACAGAGAACGATCTGGCCGTCCTCGAGGCGTTCCTAAGAAGAAGGTCGTCAAAGCAGTAAGAGACAGAATTCGAAAAAATCCAGTATGAATAAAAAAAAATCTAGAGAAATGAAAATTTCACCTAGAAATATTCCGCGTATTTTAAAAGATGACCAAGGACTCGCAGCCTACAAGAGCCAAACTGGCAATTCCTTAACTGATAGATGAGATGACAGGGGTGGAGGAATCGAAACAACTACTGAAACGGTACGCAACGGGAGGCCACATAAAAAAGTTGTCTACGGATGAACTCTTTTTTAAAATGAAGCAACATTTTAACAAAAAAAATGACCGATGGCAAGAATAAATAATTAAAACTCTAAGGAAACTTCCCATTTAGTCGACAGAGAGAAACGTGAGCATCATCCGATTGCAGTGATGATTTGTTAGGGAGTTATTCATATTTTCCGAGAAAGGTATCAAAATATCGGCACAAATATATCAAGACACCATTCAAGAGAAATTAGTTATGCCCCTTATTAACAGCATGTTCAATAACCAACTATGGTCCTTCCAGCAAGGCTCGGCACTAAATCATAAAGCTCGATCTATCCAGCCATGGCTAAAACAAACTTTCCGGACTTGATCAGAGCCTTCATCTAGTTTCGACCTTAAACTGCTGGATTATGATTTAGGGTCAATTTTAGACAGTACAGCTTTCTTTAAACGCCATGACAATTCGGAGCATCGCCAACAATTCATACGATTGGCAGTGCAGAATTCACCGATGGAAAGTGTGCATCCTTCTATTGTTAACTAGCCTCGTCATTTAAGGGACGGTATTGCAGTCAATGGAGATCACTTCCAACAAGCTTTTCATATTTTTATTTGTTTTATATTTGTGTATTAAATTAACGCTCAGTGAAATTAATAAATGTTATTTGCAATTAAATAAATATGTTTTTCCTTGTTGCAATATTTGTGTATAGGTATATACTAGCTGACTCGGCAAACGTTGTCTTGCTGGATAGCGGATCTCAGACCTACTGAATGTGCATATATTTAATGGTCAGTAAATCGTTTTCAGATGCATAAGGCAACTAAAATTGCCATACGAGGTTTTTACGTATAAGATAAATAAAAAAAGGTCTTATTAAAGAAAACAAGCCCAAACAAGATTCTATCGCTATATATTACTAAAGAGTTCACCTGGCCACCTTCCGGCTTCGTCAGCAGACCATATTTGCGTCTATTACATTATTGTACGTCGGATTATAAATAATTAAATAAACCGCTAGAAAATGAATAAAAGTTTTTGAAGTTTTGTTTCCTTTGAGTGGGAAAATGATGAGAGTGCGCGTTTCATGATGCGCGTGCACACCGTCACAAAAAATAGCACCCAATGAAATTCGCGATATTCAACATTTGAATTTTATTCTAATGAGTAACATTCACGTAAACTTAAAGCATCATGAAGCTTGTAAAATTTGGGATGAACCGAGTTATATATTCTCTTTGCAGATAATGTTGGAGCACTGAGTCACACCGTACTCAATAGCGTACTGGTCAATGCGTATTGGTAGCTTTTAAAGCAGTATTGCATGCCGACTGTTGTGCATTACTCTCGGCTTCTGAAATCTCGGCTTCGCTCAAGCGCAATTGCCCAACCACGTGGCTTGATCTTGGCTATTATTAATTCCAGAGTAGATCGTGGAAAGATCATGGCTTGAATCAATAGTGAAAAAATATTTTGAGAATTGCAAGCCACACACACATTTTGTCCTGCTATTCGTATACCTCCCTAGCTGAACTACTATTTAATTCCCTAATGTGTGCTAAATTTCCCCAACAGAATTCTTTTTTATTTGTTATGTTTGATGAAAACATTTTTAATTTTTTTTTCTCGTAAAATTATCAGTTGTGAAGATATTATAATTTATATTTTCTAATCATAAGAAAAAACACTTCAACAGATTGTTTTCGTTACAGTCATATATATAACACTATCCCGCCGTTTGAGTTTTTTCTTTTACTCCTAGTCTACCAATACATTTTTTAATATATTATTTGATAACCACCGTAACCCATAGACAGCAGCGTAAATGTTGTGTAGTTTTGTTGATTTATCCCTCCTCCCTGCCCATGAACTACCGAAACCTCACAATCCGCACGAAACGCGAAAGTATAGCTTTCAATTTAAGGTGGTCGTGCCGACCTAATTCGGCTGGTATGCAGCATGGAACATCCTCTTACTAAATATTACAGCTACATCTGTCAATTAAATAATTAGAATTCATAAATATATAAATAAGTTGCAATATTGCTAGTTAATTATTTTTTCCTCACAAAAAAATTGGTATGTTAAAAGAAATGCCTTTCCATCTTTATAACTATTTCCTGTATGTAATTTTCGTTAAACTAACCGTTATCGTTAAACTCTCATCCGAACTGAAAACCGCGCCATAAAGGTAAATTGTATCATTCGTTGAAATTGCAGAAAAAGGACCGTGAAGGCGAGGATTGCATTTTAAGTTCAGGAACCGTTAAAAACTCATTACTCTATTAAAGAGCTTTAAAATGGATCAATGACTTGATAGATATACATAGCTCAGTCTAGCGATACAATATTCGAGTCTGCGTCATTAGAGACCCGGCGGTGGAAACGGTTTTGCATAAGTAAAACTGGGAAATGGACCGAAAAATGTTCCGAACATGACTGGATCGCAGCGTCACTCTCATTGTTTGAGCCCTCATTAATATTCAACTGCACTCAATATTTTCACTTCACTCGACACTTGCCTTATTACAGGCTCTCTTGAGGGTTAAATACATTTGTTAGAAGAGTGAGTGTTATGCATAACATAACTGAGATAAAATACGTTCGGACGGGGATTTCTCAAGATATACAATATATATGAACTCGTGTGTTACAAAAAAACATAAGCTGACATTTATACAGTTGTTACATTTTCATACGAGTATGAAGATATTTGCAATGGGACTTTTGAAACATATTATAATATAATATTATCTATGTTAAAACATTTAGACGGTGTCATGCCATATGCTTATTTTTCTTTATACTACATTTGTCGCTTTTTCAAAATTACAACCCCGTACATACCTGGTTTCTATTTAAATTCTTATTAATGATGTAAGAAGCAAACATATCCTAGAGTCTAAACGGACTTCTTATATATTTCTTATTAGTACCTAAATTACGATATGCGTGGCTTGTACTGTATCAGAACGGCAAGTAAGGACCAGAGCGTGTCGCCCTAAACACTGTTGTAATATAATTTAACTCAGAGGCTACCTGTATAACTGTCTATCTCCAGGCTGTGTCTCTTGAACCTTCGTAGATAGACGGTTATTTTGGAGCTAGATCCACTCTTTCCCACCGCCGCTACTCCTGTCTAGCCAGGATCGACAGCGACAACTACTCATGACCTTATGATGTGCTCTCAAGGAGCCCGAGAGAATGCTCAAACCCTCCTCAGACAGAAAATACTATCACGAGTAGGAAGCAGATAGGCAGTTTTTAAAGATAATGTATTTATGTTTCTGCTAGGACAAGAAAATATACTGTAGAAATATATAAATTCATTATTCATGATTTAAATGGGAGTCTCATGCAGCAGGCTACTTTTACTCCTAGCTTTAGGATTTTTTCACGAAAATTATCGTTACTCTTACAGTCTCTACTTTATAATTATAACATCTAACTAATTATTAAGATTTTTTTTAATTCCGGTTTTATGGTGGCCGAGAATTTTTTAACAATTTCTCAAATATCGGGCCCTATAAAATTCGACACCGATTGAATTCAGATTTTATTACAATAAACAAACAATAGGCAAAATAGGTGTCCTTCAAGAGTCTTGTTTTTTCACCTTTTAACTACCTCAAAAAAATTTTTTTAGAGATGTATGGATCTAACCTAGACATTCATTGAAAACAATTGACACGTAGAATACGTGTGTACAGGTAAATATTACTTTAATACCCTAAGTAATGTCACCCTAGTTAAGTTTTGGCTACTATAGAGACTAGTGGACTGTACAGGACACGTAGTGTGTACGCACACTTGTACTCGGTAATATGTGCTATTGCATAGGAACAAGTGCATCCTCTATCCCTTCATTCTCGTATCTGACAGGTCAGCAAGCCCCAGATGGTTACGAGAAGAAAACCGAAGAGATGTTAGGATTGAAAAATCCTAATAACAAACAGTCAGGTCCGGGTCTCGAACCCGGGTCCTCACGTATGTGGTTGAAGTCTGAACATGAGCATGTTCAAACTTCAAACACATACGCGACGACTATACCACGAGGCAGACCGCTAGATCATGAATCATAAATAATTGGAATATAAATGACATCAATATTCATATCTGTCAGGGACGCCTCAGAAAATGCTAAGATACTCATACTAATTAGTGCAGTTTCCGGGCTGCTAACTTGCACAAAGGGCTCACTTCAAGTAAACTGCTCTATTGGGTATTAATTGAGCATTGTGTTTGGCTGCCCCTATAATTTGCATGAACTGGTGCTTCGAATATTTTGTTGGAGATGAGGACGTTCTGGTGATCATTTGGTTTTTTTGCAGTGAACTACTTCGTGAAATATCATCTCGTGTTGTCTACCAACTAAGTTCCATAACATACGCAAATATTATTACCATTGACTGATGATTGAGAAATTAGCGATCCTTGTTGTAATTGTGCTAATGTTGACGCAAAATTTGTATGAATATTTGTTAATAATTAATTCACAGCTTTTTTGATTTTTTTAAGGGAAAATGTAATCTAATCTGAACCTTATAAACCACATCATCTACGACAATACAGATGAAAATAGGCTATTTGATTTAAAATACTTCATTTGCTAACGATAGTAATGAACTTTGTGAAATAAAAGATACTTCTCGAAAGGAAAAACGTTAGTTCAATAAAAAATATCCCATAAGTTTATAACGATATCCGAACGCCGAGTACATTAATAAAGTCTTTTACATACGATCCGGAGGGTTTGGGGGGGCACTAGGGGGCACTCATTAGCAGGCGGCCGACGCCACGCGCAGGTTGCCCTAATGTCTTTATCCTAGAAGTGTCTTATTCAAATTTATTGCTCCGTCGAGGTCACTCCTGAAAATTTTATGAGACTAATCGCTATTACTAATGAATAAAAACTTGCGTGATCATTGTACGATTCATAATCAGTTTTAGCTTTTGTCACCTGTTTAAAACTTGCAACTACTGCTTTTCCGTTGCACCAAACACGAATTACTCAATGAGTAGTAAAATGTAGATGTTAAAGTCTCTGTGTTTATGGTAGATGTGGTTTGTGAGTTTTCGGAGGCTCGCTGGAAAGGAGAAATTAGGGAAATACGTACGAAAAACCATTATATCGATGTATATTAGCGTAGGTATATATTACGATAATAATATCGTCCTAGCCGAATTTCAGTTAGGACTATTATAGTGCACAAGTGTTTGCGCAGGCACAAGTGCCCTCCATATTCCCTCATTATCCTCAGGACATCATTCTGACACGATATGACAGAAATCAGGTGCTGAACAGATGGCTGAACGTGCTACCCTTGAAAGTCCACCGACTGTCTAGAAGCAAGCCGAGGTAAGACATTGTGGTCCCAACATCGATTCTTGTACCTCCGACTGCTATGGCCAGCGATTGTTGAGGTCTATTGCGCGGCCTATGGAGGCACAATGAGATGTACCCTACGACTAAAGTGTCATCCACGTAGCACACGTCTACCACGGATTTTTAAAGAATTCGTTCAATTCAAGTTTCTTTTTTGAATATGGCAATACTATATCCGCTACTTTCTACCCCACTATATCGTTGCTGTGCTCGCAAATCTTTATTAATGTTGAAAGTAAAATTTTATATTTGTTAGGTTAGGGTGGGATTATTTCATACATTATTTGTAATTATATTGAATTGTTTTATTAATGTTTTCGGATGGGTGTAAATAAATCGCGTTGCATGAGGCTGCTCACATAAATGTGATCGAACTTCACTTACAGGTAAGTTCGTTTGATCTTCAATTATGTTTCGTAGACTCATTCTTTGCGATTTACAAAATTTTACATGTGTGCAGGATGTTTAGATATGAACAAATATAAAATGTTTGTGAACACGTAGTTGTATCGAAAAAGGGAAATATAAAATTAATAAAGAATAGATCCAGCATCAATTTAATTTATTATGTAAGTAATAGTGTACATATATGGTAGTAAACAAGTCTTCCTTTTCAGATGTTGATTAAACGGTAAGTATAATTACTTAAAAACAGGTCGGTTTAATTGCAATTAATAATACTTAATTAAGGATTTTAATGTATTTTCAGATGACAGTATAAAACGTGCAAAATTATCAACAACTACATCTCTATTGTAAAACCTTGCGAACGTGGCAGAGGATTCTGACCAGCCAGCAGTCCATCCAATCACATCAATGTTGGCCCCGCGTTTATTGGCTGCAGATACAGCTGCATGGCATGTGCTGCGTCCACTAAATATAGATATATCCGCTCTCCTCTAGTATGTCTTTTAATCAACGATTTAACCTTTGAGATGATAAGTTTCTATGAGGTTTTGTTTATCAGTTATGTAGTAACTGATAAACAAGTTCCAATTGTCAGAAATTCCGTAAAGGATTTGTAGAATTTATATAATCTAATAAACATCTAGCTGGGGAAATACAAGTATTTCCCCAGCTAGATGTTTTTTACAATGATAACCCAAGGGTTATTATATGTTATAAAATGGTTGATATATCTTGAAGTTTTACTAAGATCAGGAACTTCAATAGTACTAATAGAAGCAATGCTAACTGGATACTAATATGATATGATAGTAATCATATTACTATCATATCATATTAGTATCTTCAGTATTAATATTTTTAACCTTTATTAAAGAAAATGTTTGACGACGATGAGCAGTGACTAGAGCCAACAACATCGGCGACTTTTTTGATACAGTTTTTAGGTTTAGATTCTCATGCGGCCACTGTTCAGATAAATAATTTAAAACTAAGTTTTTATCCTAGTTGAATCATATTTTGGCTTAGTGAGTCTCATCCTGGAAACTCCCTTCATGAAGTTTTTTATTCTTTCGTCGTCTAATATATTAGGATTATAATTAGGACTTACAGGAATTCAATGTACCTTAGTTGGAACCGCTATCAAACATTTCAATGTAAAATTTCAACATGAGAGAAACTGAAACATCATAATAATTGTGTCTATAATTATTACAATACTTAAACCAATGTTTGATACAAATATCGTATTGTTTACACATATTTTCCGAAAGGGAATTTAACATTATGTCTAAACTTCTAGAAGAAAATGATTGGATAAATTATTTCTTCCTGATAACTTCACGGCAACCAGGCGGAGTGTTTGATGAAGCTAGTGTGACGACCTGAAAGGAGACGTTAACAGGTTAACATCAAGGTGGAAACAAATACCAGTAGAACACACAAGACTTCTAAACAGGTGATACCAGGGTTGAGTCGGGAGTTTTGTACGACTACAACTCCCTCTGATGTATATTATAGCTTCTTTTAGTATTTTCAAAATAATGTATAAATCATGGAAAAGCATAAAAGTTTAAAGTACTCCAGGACACAGTAAACATTTCAAAAGCCCAAGCATCAGAATCAGTTTGCAATGAAATATAGATTGTACATTTAGCATTGCTTCGACTTGCAAACAAATCTACTTCAAAAGATCTAAACAACAACACCAATAACAGCCTAGAGTGATTAACTTTGAAGCTGTACGATAAACTTCCATTTGAAAATGTTGAGTTTTTATGGATTTATTTAATTTTTTTTAAGTTTAAAATGAACCGTTTTTGTCCATTACGTTTAGGTACTAAAAACATACGAGACAAGAATTCACCGTTTTCATGATTGCATGTACGAATTGCACAGATTTCTAAAAGAGCGTTATTCGACATTTCAAAATCTAAATATTCCTCAAGTGATTTTGCATGGATAATAGATTTTATTTCTTGTGTGGGCGTTGAAATAAAGGAAATCATATAACCTTGCACCCATGATAGTATAGTACTTTCACTAGTTACGAGTACTTTACTCGTATTTTACCCCACTCAGTTTTGAAAGAACTAAGTCTACCTGCATAATTTACCTTGTTTAACGACGGGCTGTCCCATGAGTTGGTGGCGGCGGTGAGCGGTGTCACGCTCGGTCCGTGGGGCATGTGCCACTCTCCCTGCATCTTGTTTGCCCACCGTTTTCTGGTGCAGGGGCTTAAAGTTTGGGTGATTCCTGTTTTTGTAAAAAAATATTTTGTCAAAGACAGACTATTGTGGCACTTTCAGAGTTTCACCTGACTTTCGAACATTTTTAGCCGCGATCAAGTTTTCCGACATATTTTTTCCAAACAAATATTTATCGGTGACGGAATTCACAAGGATCTATGTCATACCGGTGTTTATAGAAGACATGTCAAACTTTCTGCGTAACTTGGTCTCGTGATCACATCGCAGAGGATCACCACGTTACCGAATATCGTAGAAAGCTAAAGTGGCTTCCGACAAGATTACGTCGGAACTCCCATATTCTTTTTCTCCAATTAACATTATTTACAATCCATTTACTCCCACAAGTATGAAAGAAAAAAATCCTATCTTGACAATAATACTTATATCCTTCGTTCGAAACCTCTCACGAAACCTCCTTCTACGAGTATTCTTTCACCGTATCAGCAATTCAACTTTGGAATACATTACATTTATTAGTAGATAAAGCGCAAACCACGGAGATTTTTAGGAAACGTCTTAAAGAGGATTAAGTTTCTTTATCCACCGTGTAGTAAATGCATCTATTTTTAATACGCCCCTGTTATCGCTATCGCTTTCAGCTTGTGTTAATAAAGTAAATTTCTTACCATTGTCTCATATCATTTATATTGTATTGTATGTATGTATAAATTGTATATATGTTTGTATATACCTATGTGTAGATGTTACTAATGTTAATGTATTCAACACATGCATATATGTATAGAGTGTGTGTATATGTTTTCAAAAATTCGTGTGTTCGTTTTTCTTATCTGATTTATTTTTTATATATATATATATATATTGAAATCTATCATGAAGTGTGATAGGAGTCATTAATAAAGTAATTAATCCCGGGATGGGTAATTACAATCCCTGAAGGTTTCTTAGGGCGCATGAAGTCATCAACACAACACCATGACTCCGAGCTTTGGTCTGAATTGCGGCGGTGCAATTAAAGACGCCAGACGACATTGGTTATGTGTAATTTGCATAGTAAGGCTTCATGTACAAAATTTTTGTTATTTAAAAGAAATCTCAGTCTCCATTTAATTTGGTACGCAGCTTATTAGTACACTAGTTAAAAGCACAAAAAAAAATAACCTAAAATAATGAAACACAAAATATGCTTCGTTTGAAATGATACGATATATGTGAAAAGTCAGAAATGAGAAAATTGTATTTCTTCCATTTCATTCACATAATATTTATATTATTTAATCTCGCCCAACGATTTTTTGGAAATATTTAAAAAAATCATTGAATTTTGCCCAATACGCGAGAATGAAGGCAAAGAAGCTGCTGTCACATAGAAATAATAACAATTCTACAGTAGCACGGCAGTGTTATATTTTAGATTAGGCCATTTTAGGAAGAGGTCACTACCTCTTCCATGGCACTCCATGCTGCATAGGAGTAGGTAATGCCATGCGTAACGCATGCTCCTCCTATACAACGGAATCGGGGCGGAGCGACCGGAGAGGTACCCCGCGCTCATATAATACAACCGTAAAATGACATCTTCAGTGTCACTTTTCGTGCGGTTTGTAAGTAGCCGGTGGCCCGTGGGGGAGGGGGGGAGAGAAGGACAACGCATCAGCATAGTAATCATAAGGATGTTAATGGGCGTCGGTAGTTCTACAAGGGCACTGATTGTTCATTTGCACTTCGTACACCCTTATTAAGAAGTTTTATCGTGCACACTCGCCTTTATACCACAACACCACATACTACTGGAGTGGTGACTAAATAGAGCTATAAATAAAACGTTCTAACAACAAAATTGTTGGTGGAAGACGCAGTGTATCTTCATAATCACATGTATTAGAGTGAAATATGAATCATGAATATAATAGCATGAGAACAATGTATATGGAAGAAGGAAATAACAGTTAAATTGCAGAGTTTAAACCAAATAATACATTTTGTTTCGCAGCTTCATTCATTAAGGTTTACAACATTTTACATGTTGTTGTTGCGATTCAATTTTTTTAATATGGAAATACAATCCCCTTTACTTTCTGCTCCACTTTATCGTTGCTCGGCTCACAAGTTCTTCCGTGCCGAAGCCTACCAACGTCAACCATTGCTTAGGTAATTGGGAGCACGCACGCGGAAGGAAGATAAAAAAGAAGGTTATAGAAAAGGAAGTGGAATAATTATTTATTCTTCAGACGAAGATTCTAATAGTAAGTTAAATAAACTTTTGATGTGAACAACTAATAATACTGGGTTATCTCCATCATGTTCTAAGTTCTGATGCGTAATTGCTACAACCCTGGGCATTTATCGTCTCCTATTTATGTCCCTCGAACAGTTAAATGTGTTATCAGTTTCCTTGGCATAATAATTTAGAACACACTTTGTTCTTGCAGAGTCCAATTCAGCTGCTGAAGAACCCAGAGCGGGTCCGACACATGGAGGAAATGAGGCTAAATATAATGTCGTCATTACGGGTCCAAATAAAGTGTGGGGATGTCGTTGGTGTAGGCCGCGTACAGTTAAGGGGATAGATAACTGCCCTGTGGCACACCGGCGCGTATGGCCTTCACCGAGGAGTGCCTCCGCTCCACCGCCACTCGGAGGGTCCTACCTTCCAAGAATGACGCCACTAGTCTCACAAGCGCCAGCGGGACGCCGGCGTCTACCAACTTTTACAAGAGTCACGGGTGCCACACCCTGTCGAAGGCCTTCTCCATATCGAGAAATACCGCGACAGAGTGTATCCCCCGCGTCTGTTCATCCCTTATGGGAATGTAAAGCATCAGCCTTCGAAGCAGAAGCCTCTCGGACAACTTGGCTATGTGGGACAGTAGCGTTATCGGCCTGTAGCTTCCGGGCAGGATTCGGAGCTTTCCCGACTTCTGCAAAACGATGACCTTCACCTCCTTCCAGGTCTCCGGAAAGTGGGCCGTCTGGAGAATGCCATTTGCGATCTGCGTGAGAGCCACGGCAACCCGCCTAGGCCTCATCACCAGCGCTGTGGGGGGATATTATCAGGGCCTGGAGCTTTGCGCCTCGAGAGATGATCTGCGACTTTCCGCAGCTTAGAGGGGGAGATGAAATCCGTCCCGTTGAGTGGCGGAGACGGGCTCTGAAGAAGCTCTCGAATTCGGCACTCCACCTGCTCGTGGTACTCTGCGAACGACGGCGCCGCTGGGTGTGGTGAGAACTGTGTGTGTAGATGTGATGCGAGCACTTCTGCACATACCTGCGCTCCGTAGTGTTTCGCGCCTGTGGTGTCTAGGAGTGGAGTGATGGTGTTTTATGGCCTCGTGAGACGTCTGTTTAGGGCCTGCAGGTTGGTGTCGTTTTCGCTGGCATGGAAGACTGTACTCTCCTACTCAGCCTACTCCACGACACTCCCTCACCTTCGCAGAAAGTTCCACGGCCAGCTTGTTGGGTTGTGCCTTGATCCTCGGACAGCAGGTGCGGACCCAGAGTTTCCTCATCTAACGTTTCCTCTGTAGGTCAGCCAGTAGGCTCGGGAAAAGCTCGCCCGCCGATGCGCTGTCACCGGTACAACGGTGGTCGCCGCCGACCGCGCCGCCCGGATATTATAACGAGCACAGCCATACCTCTACTCGGCGACACCTCGTCCCTCCCATACGTGACGTAATTCGGTAGCCGGAGGCTTTGCGTCTCGCCTAGCGGAATGACATGTAAGTTGTACTGCTGAGCGAGCAGCCGAAGACTGTCGCCGTTGCCTCCTATAACTCCGGAGTTTCAGTAAGCGACCCTGAGCTAGTCACGATCCATCACTGGCGCAAATCATGCACGCACGGGGCCAACCACCGGGGACGGTGGTTGGCCCCATGCGTGCATGATTTGCGCCCAGATGCGCGAGTCCCTGAGCACTCTGGACAGCCGTGTTGCTGTAGTCGGTGTCTGCGGTATGTGGTGAGTTGGTGCGCATGTTGGTGAGCGTGCGTGTTCCGGGTCCCTAACCTGTGTGGGTACTAGGCGCACTGCGGTCACGGCGGTCTCCTGTTGCGGAGGGTGGCAGTTTTGGACGGCCACAGCTTGGGGCTTCCTCTTACGAGTCCACCTCCTCTTAGGCTAGGCCGTTGTCAATGCTTGGGATTGGGGTCGTTGGCCGGGGCGGTAAGAGATGGGTCTGATGAGAGCTCCGTTTTGGGGCTGGTTACCCTTTGGTATGGCCATGATATTATGTGACATGAGACCTCCCTTTTGGGGCTGGTCACCCTGCGGTACGGTCCTAATATTATGATTAGGCAAGCCTTACTTGTGAGACTGGTTACCCGGTGGCGTGGTCCTGATGTTATGTGAGACGAGACCTCCCTTTTGGCGCTGGTTAGCCTGTGGTGTGTTCCTAATTTTAGGACCACGCCACAGGCTAAGGACTTGAGTCCTTCTGGGGCTGCTTACCCTGTGGCGTGGTCCTGATGTTATGTGAAAGAAAACCTTCCCTATGGGGCTGCCTACCCTGTGGCATGGTCCTACTAGGGTTACTGATGGTATCATCTTGATAAAGAGAAACTTGCACCGTACGATACCCATTTGGGACATCTAAGTGTTTAAATTATAATTGTTGTCATCTACTGCAATCCATCCACACTACCGCACTCGGAAACGCCTGCTGTCCCTCTCTTGCCGGAAGGCGAGGGGGAGATAGTGTCGTCCCGCTTGCGCCCCAGCCCTCTCGTCCTTGTTCGGAACGCGGTCCGGAATAATTGTTATTCCGTGCCGTGTTTGGAACTCTTATGAAGCCAACGAGCTTTTCGTATACATATAGTCTGGTATATAAGAGGAGACCTAGGCCCAACAGGTCCGAAGCCGCACCGCGCGACATACTCCCCGACCTTTTTGAAGAAAGGTCGGGACAGTGAACAGCGAGTCCGACGCAGGACCTACCACCAACGAGAAGATGCCACGGAAGAAGGCTGAACGGGTGAACGGCCAACGACCCCAAACCCAGGCAGGTGAAGACGGCCAAGCCCAAAAGGAGGAGCACTCGTAAGAGGAAGCCCCAAGTTGAGGCCGTCCCAAGCTGCCACCCTCCGCAGCAGGAAACCACCGTGTCCGCAGTGCGCCGAGTACCCTCACAGGCTAGGGAACCGGAACACGCACGCTCACAAACACGCGCACCAACTCACCCCATAGT
>JAFELO010010709.1:448813-468296 GCA_017140195.1 Eumaeus atala | reverse complement strand
CCTGCGATCCGGACGAGGATCACACATGCGCATGCATGACACACCCAATCGCAACTCACCACAGTCACAACATATCACATAACACCCAGGCCCTAAATGGGCCTACATTTCCCTGAGCCAAAAGCCAGGATGGCAAACCGCAATTTTATTGCGGCCCCGTTACCGAGGGGATAGTCGTCCCCTTGCGACCCAACCCGGGTTATGAGGTTCGCCTCGATGCCCGTAACTCCCCACAGCTTCTGTGGAGAAGACCATCAATGTGACTGATGGTATCATCTTGATCAAGAGGAACTTGCACCGTACGATACCCATTTGGGACACCTAAGTGTTTAAATTATAATTGTTGTCATCTACTGCAATGTCTGCTTCATCCTGCTGCTCATAATCTTTTTCGATAGTATCTGCTGAATAGTTTACCCTCGCAGGATGTCTAGTCTGAGGAAAAAATTGTGAGGGTTATGCTATCTTAAATCTATTATTATTATACTCTCGTTTTCTTCAGGTTGAAATATCATGGCCTGGCATTTTACAATATCTACAGAATTGTGACATGTGCGAAATAGATGGCCCTGTATTATGAATAAATGTGTTGGTATTAAAGCCCGAATTTGTGCTAGGTCGTGAAGGACGCGGTCTACTATAATCATTATTTCTGATAAAATTACTGGGCACGGTTTCGTTTGGTGTCTTCTTGTATAAAGGCTGCAGAATACGTTCTTACTATATGGCCAGATCAATAGCCTCATTTAGGTTATTTGGTGACCTACACAGCACAATATTTGATATTCTAGGATATAATCCCATAAGCAAATGATGGAGAGCTAATTCATCATTAGCCACCGTGCGGTCAGGTAATTACTTAGCTTTAGATGTGGATGTTGACACCTCTACTAACTATTGTGACATCAACGTTTCAATTTGAAAAGCAAATTGGCTTACACTGTCTAATGCCCCTGGTTTGCGTTCCTGTAATTGTGTGAGTAAGTAGACATAGTGTTTGCGGTTACTGAATTGGTTCTTTAAAAAGTATTTTAACTGGTCCCAATTCGGGAATTCTTTGATTGAGCAGGTTACTTCCACTTTACTGCTCAGTTCGCTAATTATGTATTTAAATAGAATAGGCTTCTGTATCTCACTGATAAGCTCATACACGTTATTGCAGTTAACTAAAAATCAGTTAAGGGTGTCTCAACTTCCATCAAAGGGTTTAATAAATTTAATCAATGGAATAAGGCCCATTTCGACTATTAAGGGCGACGACTTTGTCGCACGAGTAGGTGTAGGTGTAGAATCTGGAGTCGGTAACTTAGAACTATCCGACATTTGAGTATCCAATTGTAATTTCTCTGATTTTGCCATCGACATAGAATAAAATATCAAAACTAAAACAATGTGTTGTACAACCCTGATTTGTAGGAATGACTAAGGACTCATAGTACGCAGATAAGCACGGCGGTGACTCCTCGAGTGCAGGTTTCGGATTTCTCAGTACACAATGTAAAGTTTGCTGCCTCTTTTCTATGCTGGATGCGGTAGCTGGTTGCGAGTAATTGGTTGTGGAGTACTATTCAGATTTGAGTGGCAATTGGTCGGTTGATGGATATCCAGAGTCAGGCTGTCGGTAGCAGAATGACAAAGATGCACTGGATAATGTCCACGTTGATAGTGTTATTTATGTTGTAAGCTCATTGTTAATAAGTTTGGTTTTGAACTTTCACAATCACTGAGTCTTCACTATACTTTTCTTTTAACGTTCACGGATATTCACAGTTTTGGTAAAATATGCGTGGTCTATAGCAGTGTTTCTGTAGCACTTGAGATTTTTGGATCCCACCGCTGCCACAAAATGTTACAAGACTGTAATGGAAAATCTTTTAAAGAATAATTATTACTGCTAGAATAAATAGTAAAATATTATAATTAACTTATGACAAATGGATATAGGAATTATACACGACTGTCAGGTCTGATGTATGGATAGAGACTGAACTGCCGGGCTAAAAATTATACTCAGATTCCGACACCGTAATGCACATGGGCCATAACCATTCGTATTCAGTATTAAAGCCTCCGACCTCTGGACATAGCAGGTCGCGCCGAGTGGTGGCGGTACAATCAATCGGATCGACGACAGGCAGCAGTGGCGCTGGTTTGAAACCTAATCTGAGATTGCCAATCCGCCTGCTCAGCACGACAATTACGAGCACTGAGTTTAAATGGACGACAACAGCAGAATTTGGCCCCTAGTCCAAGGTAGTTCCACTAGTCTTGGCCTCGGCAGCGGCCACGGTAACGGTGGAACAAGGGGTGCTAAGAATTTTTGGGCTACGGATCGCCACCACCGATTCGACCTGGCTACGTATAGCGGACGAATGATTCGTCTAGATAACCTCTTGTTTGAGCTGGAGGTGGAACTAGGAAAATATGATGGCACGTTCCAGCGCTCTTGGTGGAGGGTCCCGGGTCTGCAGGCAACAGGACCCCTCCAGCGACAGGCTGGCCTCGGGGTAAGGGCCAGACTTCACCTTCTCGGCGACTGTCTCGCTTTGCTATGAGAGTCCCCACGACGCCGTGTCTTTACGAAGTGGACCGGGATCCCAACGTGACTTTATGACCACGGATCCTTCACCAGAGCAGGAGTCTTCCCATCCCTCCGTGAACAGGTGTTTCCGCCCTATCTCTGCTTCCGATAGAGAAGCTAAAGAGGATAAATCCTCAAGGATCTCAAAGTCCACCATTCCCTCCAATGGGCGAACCCCGCCCCCTCCCATAGTCGAACATGGCTTTCTCTCCTAAACCCATCCCACATACATGTCCAAGCCTCAAGATCCACGAAAAACAAAAAAAAAATCTTAGCAAAACTTAAACAAAACCAAACAATATTTACGAAATGGCTCTCACCAAATTCGACGAAACGACAAAACTCCACCAACACACGTCGGACACAAGCGAAAACAAACGAAGAAACACAACAAAAGCGACAAACAAATAAGAAAAATAACACGAGCAGCCCCTGTCCCGGGAAGGAACGGTCCAAACAAGGACAAGTCTATATCTATGACCTACTGATTTCTCCGATACAAAACTGAACCACAAAAACAAAACCAGCAAAAAATGCGCCTCCGCTAGACCTTAGATCTTTCGATCGCCGCCAATGACACTATTGAACCGATACCAAGCATACGCCTTGTCCCAGAGAAACAGAGTCGGGGGCTTAGTAGCCTGGGGTAAACCCTGGCGAAGCCAACTAAACCGAGGGGGATCTTTGCACCACTTGTCCCAAATTCGATGGGGTTGTCCCGTAGTGCGGAACAACCTCATCTGTGAAGGTGGGGTCGGTCCTTTAGGGGGCTGACTAGCCGTTGAGGTGCCCTTATGATTTATTGTTGCGGGGCATATCACCAACGGCACAGATGCCACTCGCGGTGGTTTTGTGGGGAATTCGACACTATAATGTGCCGTGAGTCACACACACTACTGGACTCCACCCAGGGCCAGTGAAAGCGCGTATATGCGTTTCCCCGCGTAAACAAAAAGAAGGTATACAATAACGCAACATATAATATGGCCAGAACTACGCGGGCGAAAACGCGGGATGATATTATTATACTGTAAAAAGTTTGAATGATACTCGTTGAAACAAGATAATTATTATTGTTTAGCGATAGATTATCACCGATGATGATGCTCTTAGACCAAAAAGGTATCAACTGTAAACAAAATACAGACCGAGTTTATTTTAGAATCCAAACAATGATTCCACCCAATCTATTTGTTTGCCCTTCTAATGATGTGGTTTCTCTTTACAATTTTAATTGGCACGACTGAATTTTTCTATGTCACTGTCATATCCACTTCCTAGGGGCTTCTTCTTAAAACAGGAATTAATTATGAATAAGCACTCCATCTCGAGGAAATTTACCCGTACAGAGGGCTAAATTGGTAGCTTATGACTGCAATACAGAATCGATTCTAACTCCGTCGAATGAGAAAGATCTGTAAATAATTACAAGTATCATTTACCCCTAGTAGCTACATACCTGAGATTCACAAAGGTACTCATTTCTTGGGCACAGCCTTGTACTTGCACCTTTGAAATACTTTATGTGCCTCACACATCACAGTCTTGTTAGTTCTACGGCACACCCGTTTGTGTACTATTCTTTATACTTAGCTCCTAACCAAGGAGGTGTTTTGAAGTATTTTCTAAACATTTAATTCTATAAGTCTTATAACTTCAAGATTTTAAATGAAATACGTCGAAGAAAAAATACACAAAGTTGTGTAAATTTCATTGGTATAGATAATTTGTAAATTGCTTACCAATAAGTCCTACTCCTCTCAATATAACTTGATAAAATATTTTTATGACCAATTTACGTAAGTATGTATTAATGTAAAGATCCCATACTATCCACATGGGATCTTTACATTAGTAGAGTAGTCCATTAAATTAAAAAATACTTTACCATTAGACAGTTACACTATCGCTGATGAACATAGGACACACAATATTTTCTGAAACGTTATAGATAATTATGAAAACTTCGATAATATAACTTGAGGTGTGAAACAAATATCAAATTACAGCCTTATATCTCAGTTGCAGAAATTATTGACAACGACAGACAGAAGTTATTTGAATTCTTTGTCATGAGGTAACGTGTAATTTTAACGAGGCCGAAAGTAAATTTTATAATATTTGTATTTTCATAGTCAATATTTGATATATTTTATGAAATACGCGTGCGAAGCAGGGACGGACTGCTAGTATCATATAAGTAGTTCTTTGTTTAGAAACAAAATCAATAATTTATTACTAAAAATTCGCATATTTACTAGATATCATTTTTCTTTTGAAGATGCGGGGAAACGCATTTACGCGCCTTCACCGGCGCTGGGTGAGGTCCAGTGGTGACTGGGGCTCGCAGCATATTGAAGTGCCGAATACCTACAAATACCACCGCGGAGTACCATCACTGCCGCCTGTGGTGTGGTGCCCTGAAACGACAAAACATGAGGGCACCACGAAGGCTAGTCATTGCCCTATGGGACCGACGCCTCCTTTACAGTAAGGCTGCCCCGCACTACATGATAACCCCACCAACTTTGGGATATTTCAATGGGGCGAGGTTCCCATCCTCGTACCTTGTCCCATGTGCAAAAGCAAAAATCTACTCCTGTTGCTCTTTTGCCACTTGTTATTATAAGAAGGGTAAAAAGACCATACCTTCTGTTTCATTGTCTTTGTCTTGGTTCACCCCAGGCTATTGAGCGTCACCACAATGATAAGGCCTAAACCATGGTGGACTTACTAGATATCCTACAGTAGATATCCCGCAGTATTAAGAGTGTTCTTACAGAACACTTTTAACAAGTTAAGTGACCTTGTTCTATTGTTAACATCAAATCTTCCTACGTACCAATAAATTGTTTTCTCCGGTGCAGTTCTCTTGTGTTATAATGAGAATAGGGGATCAGAGAATTCACTGGAATCTTCACATTTAATTTTTATTGATGCTTCAGAGTGTTTGATGGTAGGATATAAATGTGTGCTTTATCTAGAGAGCAATTGTGGAAACAAAGATTGTGCAATCTTCTAGAAGTGTTTTATTGTAATTATCAACATCTGATTCTCTTCGTAGGAACAGTTTTGAATAAAATAGGTATATTCATGTGTCCGTTGAATAGTTTTGAATAAAACGGGCACTTTAATTTAATGCCAAAACTGTTGATTCCCTCGGTACTTTGATTTAACGCCAAAACTGTTGATTCCCTCGTCCTCACACAAAACTACAGCTGCGTAACAACAAAGACCGCACTACCATTTAGAGTTTGTGGTATGATTTCTTTGCTAAAGATGTCTTGCATTTGAATAAGAGCACCCCCAAAGGAGAGATGAATCTCACTGTCATAGCAATTCAAGGATTTAAAATTTTTAAAATATATTTTCTTTGTTTTTCAAACGTGAAAATTGTAACAGCACGGCTTATGATATAAATACGGTGTGGACGTGACGCGAATTTCAAATTCCGAAACACTAAAACATTTACCACTGGATAGTGCTCGACATTTCAGAAAACATTTTCCAAATCCACTATATTTAATACAATTATATTTAAGTGTATCGTTTCTGTACGGCAGGTGAATCGATCAGGAACCGAAGTATTTTGTCTCTCTTTTTTATTAAAGACAAGCTTGAAACCCTCCTATCCCCTTATTGAACACAGTAATATGTAGTTATGTTACGATGTAGTTGATTGAATGTCTTGTCACTTGTTGATAATTATTTTTCAATTTATATTTACGACTGGTTTCGACTTACCATCATCAGGTCTGATGATGATCACCTAATGATGACACGTAAAAACAGGTCGTAAATTGAAAATAAATAAATGTGGAAAAAATATACAATGTTTATTTATTTATTCAAGTGTTTATTTACATCACGATGCCTGAAGTTCATAATTCTATCATTAATTACATCCGAGTTCAAGTTCGTAACTGTACGTTAGAGCAGGATAGTACTGGTTAAATTCAGGGCACTCCATTACTGCTACTGAAAGCCCTTGCAGTGGTTTTCATTAAGTAGCAGCAGGCTTCTCGTGTCGAGCCTAACACATCCAATAAAACACCATCCGGTTTACGCAGCGCTGGTTGGACGGTGCATATAAAAAAGGATCCGTTCAAAAGTCAGTAGCCTAGCTCCTAAACTGACCTCAAAATGTCCGTGCGCGAATATACATTTATTATTATATTACGCGGTATTGCTAAATTTCACTGTTTATATATTTTTACAGCTCAGCATATTCAAAATTTTCTATTTATGTTACGTACTTTTTTTAATGCTGTATACACCTGTAATTGACATACAAATGTAAAAATGACCATGAAAATAGTGTAAATTGTAATAAGTAATTTCTGTAATTGTTGTTGGTGAATCAATAAAAATAAAATAAAAACAAAATCTTACTGCAAAAATTGTTTCCCAATCATTGTGAGGTAACAGACAGACTGTCGCCTTTCACACAGACAGAACGTACAGAAGAACGTATATGAATACGAAACGTGTATACGAAACGCGAGAACATAGCTGTTACTAAAGTAACAGCGATACTCTCGCCGCATACGGAATCCACCCTGATCGGGGAGGTATGGTAATGCAATGGCAGCCTGGCAGTACCTCTTACTACCTTACTGTGGAGTATTCAATGATCGGGCAGACTGACTCACTAGAGCGTAAGGAAAAAATGGTTACAAGTGTCCATCCCGTTACCAGCTATGTTCATAGCTTACGAATGCATTTGGGTACAAGTAGTAAATTCCATCGGATGAGTCAACTGCTCATTTGTCTCTTCTACAATTATTAACAACAACACCAATTAAGCATCTTCATGCGAGCTCCCTAACTGGCGTTTGGCCACCCAGGCCAGAGAAAACGGAACGCCACACATCACGATCCTTAAAATGATTGATGATGATTTATAGTGGCCTTCTCGCCAAATTTCTAACTCACGGTTTGTTATTGAATATGTTTTCCACTTGATCAACAAGGTCACAAGCTACTTTTTTAAATACTAATACAAGTAACATTTTCCATCGCATCCCACTTTCGGTTTTTCAAGTTTCTGCCCCTAAAAAACATTTTTTTAAATTTTGAAGGTCCATTTTAAAAATGCCCCAATTTTTGTAACTCTATAGCCTCAGTGAGGAAATACATATTTCAGAGTAGCAACCTGTTCTCATTTCGGGGTTTTTAGAGCGTTGTTAATGGGGATTGTACTATATTATATGTTTTCATCTTTGTAACGTAGCATTTTTGGTCTTCATTCTTAATTAAATATCTGAGCATCTACCAACCTGTCAAATACGTTAAAGCACCGTATGTGCCCATTAATGGTTCGATAATTTTGAGGATATTTACGTAATGAATGACCGGGGTGATGAGACTGACGGTTTGGGATTCAGGCGTTTTGTAAACGTGTGAGGAGCCTTCGTTCGGAGAACTCCTCAACCCCCTCTCCCAATTGGAGAGACGAGGCGATGAAGCGTCGTTAGAAGCTGCTCAAATTCAGGTCTTGTCGTACATTAACATGGGCATACGACTTCTTGGTTGTGCTCTTATGTCTCCCATAAAACAACTTTTATAAACACGTGGCCTACACTACTGTTCACACCTACTCTACCATTTCCCTGCACCTACACTAGCATTTTTAAACCTTCTCACATTAAATAATTATGACGCATTATAACAAAAAGTTTGCCCAATATTATATCATAGTACAGTAAAGGTACAGAAAATAAAATAACCGTATCCGCACCGCACATAAGCCCCCGTCAACAAATTATCTCAATACGGATAGAAATGTCTCTTTCAAATAAATCACGAAATAGGAAACGAGTCACAATCCGAGAAACGCTGTTATTGGTGATTTAGTATTATATAAAGGCACTTGCATAAGTATTTTTTTTTTCATAATTATTTAATTTTCAGTTTATATTTACGACCATTTATGTAAATTGAAAATTAAATAATTGTGGAAAAAAACATAAAGTTTATTTTTTAACAAAGTGTTATCATGAATTTCCATCAAGAAGTGACAATACATCTAATCAACTATTATATGAAAGATTTCGTACCTTTATTTTCTAAGTATTATTTTTCTGCTATGTTGTCAAATCTCACTGCAATGCAGCTATGTCTCTGTGTGCAAAGGATACTCTATCTATTGGTCGATACACGTTGTCCACGCCTACTTATTGGTAGTTACATAAATTTACATAAACGTCATACCTAAAATTCATGCTGATGTTAATAAATAATAATTATAGTTAATTTGTCATGAGTGAACCCTCAGTTAAAATCGAAAATTTAAGTTAATTGGGTAATGTAATATATGTTTCAATACATTCTGATTCTAATTTAGTTGTTATTGAATTTGTTTGCAAATATTACACACTATCAAGCATGACTTTATACATTTTGATTCAGACTATGCGTATATCATAAACATTGTGGTATGAAAATAAATAATACCTTAGTGAATTATTTTATTCCAAGCTGAATTATAGAAACTACTTTTTGAACGGCATCAAAGAAATCTACCAATCACTGGTTCAATGGGTTGGTTCATTTGATTAATATAGTTTTTTTCCTTCTGATTGACATCAATCCGACAGAATACCTACGTTCCAATTAATACGTAAGTATGTAAAGTTATTAAAGTTGAATGTCGACTAATGACAGACTTGACCGCTACATCAGACGGATTCACAAGCACTCTAAATTCATGATATTCTGATTGGTACGCCACTAACTTTTGGGGTATATTGCAATAGTTGATAAACTGTCAGTGTTTATTTATAAACTAATAGAGACCGTGATCCAGTTATCTTTAATTAATACTTGTGTTATTATTGTTACTTATTGTACTAGCAGATGGCGGATGAGACATTACAGTTGCTTATTTGCCCCAACAGGCCACACAACAACACAATTTAATATACTTTTAGTTTATAATAACAACACTTTCATAAAAAATTACTTACTACTTATATTTTTTATTATTCTTTTACATAATAGGTGCAAACGAGGAACTGGAGACTCTTTACGACTACAGACGTCCATGAACATCCACATAATTACTATGCCGATGCGTAAACCTCCCCCCCCCTCTAATGGGCCCTCGGCTACTCACAAACCGCACAAAACGCGACACTGAAGATGTCAGTTTACGGCGGTATTATGTGAGCGAGAGGTATCTCCCCGGTCGTGCCACCTCAATTCCGTTTCATAGGTGGATGTAGCGTCACGCATTATGCATGGCACTACCTAGGACGAGGTACCATGCTGTATAGGAATCCAGCATGGTACTCGCTCTTCCTAAAATGTAATGTGTATCCACATTATATCTTTAAACTATCAGAATTGAGTAAGAGTTAATGCTGAACTTAACTGTTTCATTGTAATAACAGGAGCAGTTGAATGTGTATGATGTATTTGAGTACATTGAAATAAGCGTATTTCCAGCAATGGATAGATGAAAGATGATTGTGAAAAATACGCAGATTTATCCCGATGATCACTTTATGGTGATTTCTATTGCATTAATCATAGAAAACATATAAATTCTCTGTATTTAAAACTTCATGAAATCCAATAGAAAACCGCGGAATATAATAATATGACATAATATACGACACAAAGTGCGATACTCAACACAGTTCCGAGGAACTCCCTGGAAATAGAAACCCATTAAGTATGGAATTTATTGAAGCTCTTGTATTTCCTGTATTCTATTATATCGCCAAGACACACGGTCGCCTGGGGTGTGTGGATGTGTGTCTGTCTCTACTACTACTTTAAATATACCTATAATCTATTTTTAGCTCCAGATATAGAAATATAGGTTGTGTTTTTACATATATATTTATATATAATAGGGGGCACACGAGAAATTGGAGCTTTTTACGACTACCGACACCCATGAACATCAACATAATTACTATGTTCTTCACCCCCACCCCCAATAGGTCATTATAGTTAAATATATATTTTTTGTTAAATGTATTTTTGGCAGTCATTATTCATAATTATGATGATATAGCGTTGGTAAAAAACGTCTGATTAGTAAATAGTTCCTATGTCATCTCATGATAAAACTCACTTGACTTGACACTTGATTATCATTAGATAATGATATCTACCAGTGGCGGTATCAAAAGCAAAGTTCAAATATTTTTATAGCTTAGGGGGGCAAAGGAGAATTTGAACCCATTTGGTGACAACCGATGCCTATTAATATCATACGGATACGTTGTCCATCTTCACACCATACTCCCAATGGACCACCAGCTACTTACAAACTGCACAATATGAGATAGCATTGTTTTCACTGTAAAGGCGATGTTATGTAAGTAATGTAAGTAAGGAGTACCTCCCCTGTCATGCCAACCCGATACATTTGCAATACAGCAATTGCTTACATAAATAATTGACGTAGGCTAAACATAAATTCATACAACTTCCCTAAAATGTTTGTCATCTTACTATACATTAAAGTCCGTCAGACTATCCGGGCTGCTATATAATACGTCTTATGTCGTTAGCTTGTCCCAACTTATCCGAAGTCCATCCAGAAACTCTGTCATTATTTCCCTGTACTAGTGTAAATGTAACAACAACGCACAAAGTAATTAAGTGACGTTACAATTTAAGCTCCATCCAGTAAAAATTAGAGCGCTAAAATCACACGTCATTTTATGAATTCTTTATCTGTGGTTTCTTTATGTAGGTGACTATGTCGTGTCGTTATCTCGCTAATTTATCATGGCGAGAGCGCCTTTTATGTCGCGCTAGTTGGGGAGTTACAATTTATATGTACGGTTCTCGACATAGAAATTTTAGCAGAGAGTTGTTGTCTTGGGGTTTATCACTTGTTACTATTGAAATTACGTATAATACATACTCACATAACTACAATAGTTTGTTGTTATTATATAATAGTTTTATAATAGTTGTTATTTGTGTTGTTGTTGTTTCTACTTGTTGAGAAAAATGTCACTCTTTCTAATATTCTCCACAGAATTTCACTGACTATCGTCATGATAACGGTCCTCTGCTGGACATAGGCCTCTTTCAATTAACGCTCCTTTTTCTTTCTTTCCACTGATTATATTTTGCTCATTTTTTTAACGAGAAGGCATGCAGTGACTACTGCTGCCCATATACGTTCCAATACTAAGCGTCTTTCAGACGCGTTGCCTGCTTTTAAGGAATAGGTATGCTCTTTTTTTCTTAATTTTAAAGATTTATTCCTAATTAGCTGGCCCCCAATTCATAGTAGAACATACATCAATCAATTATAGAACAAAAGTACAAAAAAAAAACAATATAATCATGTGCCTCCTCCTGTTTTAAATTAGGAAGTAATACAGAAAGTATCCCGGGAAGTACTCATGAATTGATATTTATGCAAGGTACTCCGAAATAATATAAAAAAGAAACAAAAAGGGAAATGTAATTTTTGTTAAATTAAGAGGACAAAAGTTTGTCCTGGCTCAAATGGTTTATCATATAAGCTATAATTATTGCACTACAGTGTGTAATGTTTTAATTTTTATATTGTCTAGTAAAAATATACATTGAAGAGTACGTCTTTATATGACAATGTTGGCTGTGATTCGTAAGTCGTAACGAGCTGTTTCCTAAAACATTTCACGGCATTGTTAAACATAAGGATAATAAATAATAAATGCTTTATTTCGTACAAAATAAGAAAAATCAACCAGACTTAATAATGGGGATACGCACAAAAACGTTGGTCTTACCGCTGGTAGCGGTCTCTACCAAACAACGAAATAGGAGGTGAGAAATAGTACAACGTGTGGTACTGGGGTAGTAATCGGCACGAGAAAAAAATATGTATAGTAATAAAAAACACATGAATTAAAAAACACATATAAATACATATATTCATACATTCATACATACATACACACATACATACATACAACATAAATAATATAAAACGATGGTGAGAAAAATACTCTATTAATACATGAAGAAAGCGATGGGGACAACACAGATATTAAAACATCAACACAAGTGTATTAGAAATGGATATATCTACTACACGGTGGATAAAGAAAGGTAATGCTCCTTAAGAGGTTTCTTAAAAATCGCTATGGTTTGTGCTTTCTGCACAGCTACAGGTAATGCATTTCTTAGTCGATTTGCTGATACGGTGAAAGAGTACTCATAGAAAGAGGTTTTGGGAACTGGAAAGGCAAGTGTTAATTTATTAGAGGAACGAAACATGGACGTATTATTACCAAGATAGGAATTTTTTTCTTTTAAATAAATGGATTGAAAGGGATGTTAAAGAGGAGATGAAGAATATGAGAGTACCTTATTGGAAGTCACTTTGGCTTTCTGCGATATTCGGAGACGTGGTCATATTTACGGATCTCGAAGATAAAACGAATGCATAGATTTTGCAGACGATCTAGAAAAGAGAGAAGGCTTTCGTTGAGATCGCTGTAGCAGACATCAGCGTAATCTAAAATGTTTAATAGAAGGGATTGGTAATAGAAGTTTCGCAGGATTTAAATTTAAACCAAAATTTTGACTCCACTTTAATATACAGTCTACGTTACTATTGCACTGGCTGATGGAGTCTGATAGCGAAAGCAAAGGGGTTCGCCTATAAATCTGCAAATCATCTGCATGCATATGGTATGAAGAGGTTATATGTTGTGAAATAGAATTAATGAAAATAAAAAATAGGAGAGGAGAGAGTACGCTACCTTGAGGCACATCTACAGAAATATTATTATAGAAGGTAAATGTTATCTAGTTTTATACGTTGCCGGTGACCGTGAAGAAAACTATGAAACTAATCAGTTGCCTTAGGGGATAAAATAATAGCCTCAAGTAGAAGAAGTAAGACATCATGATCTACAGTGTTAAAAGCACTACTAAAATCAAACAGTGTTAATATGGTCAGATGTCTGTTATCCATCCCCCTATGAATGTCGTCAACGATTTTCACTAGTACAGAGGTCGTGCTATGGCCCGGGCGAAACCCCGATTGGAAGGAATTAAATAGTTCATATTTATTCATAAATAAGCATAGTTGCTCTTGGACCAAACGTTCTAATATTTCTGATACAAAAGATAAAATGGATATGGGGCGATATTCAAAGAAAGATTTTTCGGTAAAGGTAATACATACGTGTCCTTCCATAAACTTGGAAATGTTCCTGTGCTAAGGGAAAAATTAAAAATGACAGTAAGAACGGGCGCAATAATCTCAATGATTGGAACTATCATAGCACGGCCGTTGCTGTCGCAGCCGACGGCCCTCGAGGAAATTGACATAATAGTCCTTTGAATACCGCAAGCAAACAGTGGTGTAAAATCGAATGAGGAGAGATTTGGAATAGTTACCTATTGATTGAGAGAGGTTACTTAAAATTTGGGCTTTCACATGAGAGTCAAAAGAATTAGAAGGACTAGAAAAGTAGTTATTTAATGATTCGAATGCAAAACCAAGGATATAAATATTCTTTATTTAATAGTTTTAGTTTCACTTTTACTTTTTAGTTAATATTAAATTAAGACTATATATATATATATATATATATATATATATATCTTGTGGGATATAATTGTGGGACCAATTGAAACGAAGAGTAAGAGAGAATGAGCAAGGGGTCTACAACCAACCGCAGCTGATTGACGCTTTAAAAGATGCTTGGGAGGAGATTCCAGATGAAAACGCGAGGAATTTAATCCAGAGTATGCATACGAGGCTTCTGGTGTGTATTGCTTAGAGAGGAGGACATACTCGTTATTAAAAAGATGGAACATAAGTGACAAGAACAGTAGTTTGTCTTTCTCCCGTTATTTCTTTTGTTCATGTTTTTCATTCAAAATGGCCAATTTTATTATGAACATAAAAAAAATAACACATGATCATTTTTTTAAGCAATTGTTAGCCTATATTATAATCAGTAACATTATTTTGTAGTTTCATAAGTTAAACAAGTTAATGTCTTTATTATTTTCATGATACATCAAAAAATCTTAGTGGCCCTTATTTTGTTTTGTGTAGCATATATATATAATATCTGCTGAATGGATTTTCATGTGGTTTCTCAAAAAGTAGGGCGTTTCCTGGAGAAAATGTTTATATAATTTGTTAAAGAATCAATCCGCACACTGTAATTCACGGGGCAAAGCTGGTGTGGATCGCTAGTGAATAATAAATTGTAAGTCACAAAAAAAAAATCCATCAAGGAATTCCAATTTTTGATAGTTCTATCTAATAAGGGGTGCCAATTATAAACAAACCTATGTTATAGATAAACATTATGTAAATGTATGTACATTTTATAACCTGAATCTTGTGCAATTGTATCATGTCAGCTGAAGTTTTACTTCAGCCATATTAATAATTTCGATCCAGACGTGGCTTATTACACGCCAAAAATGCTTCCAAAATTTAACTTTTACAGTGTCCTTATGTGCTACAAAATAGCGTGAAAATATTTGACGTGACATTTCACGGGCGGATAATATTTCACACATTGAATGTCACGCTAGTCGTGGAATATCTTATCATAGTTACATTGACACGCTACGGATTGACCCGGGACTTATATTATTTTACGGACAAACTTTACCCTTATCTTTGGAGAGCTGACGTCTGATATTTTGATACTGAAATTTCAAAATTAGTAAATTATTATTGACTATCTGAACTCCGTAGTTCTGATTAAAGTAAATAGGGTTTAACTCAACGCAACGGGGCTTATATTTCTATAAAAGTTTTATAAAATTTTTGCTTATCGTATTAAATAGCCGTTAGCGCAACAATAATATAATTAGGGGATGATTTGATTAGTTGAATTAGTGACAAGGAAACCTACTTGGTTTTAATTTAATTATTGTCACATTGTGAACAACAAATAAAAAGCCCGCATAGCTGTAAAGCCTCTGAAATCGGTCCCGTAAAAATGTCGGGACAATAAATTCAAATATATTTAACTTATTTTTTTATAAACACCATGAAACAATAATTAAATATATTCGATTATCCTACTAATACTATAAATCCATAAGTTTGTATGTGTGTATGTGATTCCTTACATTAAAAAAACTTAAAAGTCTATATTAATTATATAGCCTAAGAATTCGTTTGTTTGAACACGCTACTATTTATCGAGGCAGGCTATATACTACAAACCATGACGCTACGACTAACAGAACCGAAATTACACGGGTAAAACCACGTGGTAATGCTTGTATTTATAGAATAGGAGAACGAATGAGCAATCGGAGCCATTTTCGACTACCGACAACCATGTACATCAGCATAATTATTATGCCGATGTGTTCCTCCGACGACCTCCTTTTGACCTCCACCGCAATGGGCCGCTGGCTACTCAAAAACTCCACGAAACGTGACACTGAAAATATCACTTTACGCCGGTATCATGTGATCGAGAGTTACCTCCCCGGTCGAGCCAAATGATATTAGGTTCGACTAAAATCTGGCTGCATTTCTGGCTCAAACTCAAAAGAGGAAAAAAAAAAGTTAGATATCGTTGCTTTAGGGCTACATACTAGAATTAAAACTGATCATAATATCATGATCGCCATCCTCATTGGGATAATGTTTATATTGTTCGTTTAAATAACACAGATATTCGTAGCACCATACGGGATCCAGACTCTCACAAGCAACTCGTAACGCAACAGTATAGCTATCACTTCAGGCAGGCGTTATCAGTTATCGAGTATGTAAGGGGGCATTTAAGCATCTTTTTAAATATAATTGGAATGTTTTGCTTGTACCTTGTAATTTACTTTTTACTAGTTCCATTATCATCCCCTATCTAATCGAATGAACGGCTCAATATTAGTTTTGTACTAAGGCTAGCCTTTATTATAGGATTATGCGATTAAACAAATGTGAAAGGCAGTTTTGATTTGTATGCCTCGGACCACAATCACACGAGCAGCACAACATGATACATAGACTATCTAAAATTGAACTTTATTATTGTCTGTATATTTGTAACCTTATATATGTCGAGTTTATTACGCCGTGGGCTGCTTTGACTCCACGCCGTATAATACGTGAATCGATTACCGCTCCAACCATCTCTTTTGCCAAGCACTCCGTAGTGATTTGCACGCGGAAGTTCTTTTCGATCGCCAGAATCGGTCGTGTAAAAAAAATTAAAAGCAATAACTGCTCATCGTTCATACATTTTATCTCATTGTTCTTTACTTTGACATAATTGCTCATTTAGCCATAGAAAGCTAGGACTCAAAACACTTAGATTACTTTCAAGAGTGTTACACATTAAACCTGTTACAAAACATTGTTAATTTTTTACATATTTTAAATTTTATTTTAAAATAAACACATTTTCGATTGTTATATGCACTCTTATAATTTATTTAGAACCAATAATAAAGTTTATTTTGCCTTGTTAGAAAACTAGTAAATAGGATTGACGTTTAGAAATAGATTTGCTAATGAGTAACAATAAATTGCCGGAATTACAAGTTAGTTTTCTATGACAGAATGAAATGAATATAACGTAGATACTATAATGTTCATTCACAGATCACTATATTATGTACCTGTCCGATCCTGGTGTGACGACTGACTTTGTTTCGAAATCTATTATAATAATTTCCTTCAGCACTATTTCAGACCTAATAGGTAGTCCCAATTTCGGAATTGGGCCGCCACGGGCTCTCGCTAACATGATACCGCCGTAAAGTGCCAACTTTCTTGTTTCGCGGGAATAAATAACAAACACATATACACACAATACATACCATTTCTAATTTATATTGTTAGTAGCATTCTGCTCGGTATAGTTATGTAATAAGTTGGTTAAGGGCGTACGAGAGCAGAGAGTTGCAGTTAAAAACACTGAGGAGCGGAGGGGTGTGGTTGGCAACACTAAGCCACAGATAAGTCTGGTTGGCAACACTGAGGAGCGGAGCGGTGCAGTTGATAACACTGAATCGCGGAAAGGTGTGATTGACAACACTGAGTCCCTTGGGGACGTGTTGAGATGAAGAGACAAAGGACAGTGATATTAAAAAGCGGAATATTATTTAGTGGCTCCTTCTTTACTTCCTCTATAACTTATCTAAATGAACACATTACCAATCATACTTAGCTATAAGTTGTATTTTATAGCCTAATTATAATCAATTGTTTCAAATGGTATACAAGGATTTCATTTTTAAATAACGATAAGAGGCATATGACAACTTCATAAAGAAAACATTAATGAAATTGATTAATATAAGCTAAGGCGAATTAAAATCGTTATCGCTACCAACAGCGATGTCTTATGGTAAAGTACATTAACGACTTATAAATTACTTTTTCTATTGTAATGGTACTTTGTAAGCGATCTAATTGATATTTGACATTACATACTTTAACTGTCATCGTGTTAAATCCAATTTTCGTACTCATATTAGCAATAAGTCCTGGTTTCGTCCGTAAGTAACAGGGACATATTATACGCTAAAGTCATCCTCGGGTATTGCTCTACCCATATGTGAAAACTGTATGAGTATATGTTAAGTAGATTTTCAGAAAAGCGAAGGTTTTCGTTATTTGTTCTAAATATAAGAAGAAGGTAAAAGGACAATCAGATGATCAGAGTCATCTGATAAGCCACTACCAAAGGCAATAAACTTCCGTAAAAAAGAGGCAATTCATTGTGACATGACGCGGAGCTTACGCCCAATTTTAGTCATTTACCAACACGCTTATGAGGAAAGTTTTAATGTAATGTAATACATACATAAATAATATTACAATAGAGAATGTGCTGTAAGATTTAAAGTAAGGTAAACTCGCAGGTGGAACGAATACTTACTAAATACCCCGGCCACAAAAAAAAATGTTGTAGAGGTACCCCGGATCTATCAGTGGCATGTAACCTAGACGCCTTTTTTGTTGATGCGGAGAAACGATTTACGCACCTTCACTGGTGCAGTGGTGCGAGGGGCTCGCGGCACATCATAGTGCCATATACCCACGAAAACCACCGCAAGTGCCATCAGTGGCGCCTTTGGTGAGGTGCACCGGAGAAACACATCATCAGGGCATCTCGACGGCTAGTCAGCCCCCTAAGAGACCGACGCCACCTCTACAGATGAGGTTGTCCCGCACGACAAGACTTCTCCACTAATTTTAGGACAGAGCAATGGGGTGAGGCCCATGCAAATCAGTTCTTTTAACTATTGATTTATAAATTTAATCGATACCTATACCACACATATGGTCTTTAACAATTTTTTTTTCTAAATTTGATTATTTTCTGATATCTCAATATGTCTCTACACTGAGATATCAGAAAATAATGAAAATGATCTCAAAATAAATAGTTCATATTATAAGCATCAGTAGATGCATGTTGTTTTTTTTTAAACTCTGTAATACTTTTACGAACATACTTTAATACAATTTCTAAAATATATTGAGGGTGTACACTCAAGATCTTAATTTAGTTAAATTTATCTCTGAGTTAGTTACTTATTATAAAGCAAAAAATAGCTTATTATAAAATACGAATATATTGATTCTGCATCTTAATTTTTCGTGTTCCAGGCCAATGAATTTATAGTTGATTCAAGACTAATCCTACTAACCTACCTTCCTTCACTGTCTCTCCATGAATACTATCAATAGGAATTCATAACATTACAATATGCATCTAGGTGACCTCACCACCACGGTTCAAGCCTTCTCGTAGTGGTGGGGCTCAGTAGCCTGGTATGAACCCAGACACCTTAGGCGAAGCCAATGACGCGGTTGCTCCTTGTAGTCGTCTTAATATAAGAGGGGATAAAAGAGAAAAAGTGGCGGCGCTTTTGCGCACGGGGCATGGGGTGAGCATGGGCCTCACCCCATTGCTCTGTCCTAAAATTAGT
>JAFELO010010709.1:422423-448680 GCA_017140195.1 Eumaeus atala | reverse complement strand
TAAATTTATAAATCAATAGTTAAAAGAACTGATTTGCAAGAATACTACTCGTAAGATATCTATCTAAGCAGCGTATAAATGATATGCATAATATAAATTATACACTTCGTAGAAAACAATTTAAAACCATGTGCGTAAGGTTGAATTTAATGTAGCACTGAGTCATTGCTTGTGAGTTCTATAGGTTAATATTCTGCACTCAAGGTGATTTTAAATGAGACATTTTATAATATTGAACCGCTAAAGTTTCATGTTTCCATATTTCAAGATTTTATTAATTTCTCTAAATCGTTTATGGATCATTTAGAGCATAAAATATTTATTTAGCAGTTTAGGAAAAATATGATATACTGGTATAGACATGTGGACTATGTCATATGTCTCTGGACAGAAGATCTCTGCTTATTAGACCAGCTTTTTAAGGACATTATGATTGGATTACTTTATATTGGATTACTGGACATTATGATAACTTTTATGTAGTTGAGATCTGCTCCGACTTGACCCGTGAAGAACAGGGGCTGGATGTTACTTTGTCACAAATTTGCTTTGAATATGTTTAAATCAAAGACTATCCCGCAGGGAAGCTTCAAGTATATCATAAATATTTCCCATACGATAAACACTGTATATAGTTGTCTGATCCAGACATCAAATAGCTCAAGGTTTTACTGGCTTTTCATTTATTGCCCAGGGAAAAACGAAATTTGAATAAGCATAATTCTAGACGACTTTCGTTGCTTTTCTAGAGTATGTTCAGTATGTATCTGAGTCCGCTTTTAGGCGAACATGCCTCCATATGTTTATCTTCAAGTGAGACGTATTAGCTCTTAGAAAAGATAACAGTTCCTTTTGCGATGAAAATATCGGCCAACGTTATTCGTCGGTCGGAATGTTTCCGAGGGATACTTTTGTTGGAATTTCCAGCTTAAATGACTATTATTGTAGTCTCAGAACGCCGTCCTTATAAAGTCAGTATAATTGTTTTGTCTGACTGCGGCGTGTCCCGGCTTTTTTATACTTGTAAGAAAAGTGTTACCAGAAGTTTTCTATTTGTAATAACAGTCTCAAGTGTGAAACTTAGCGGTTGTATATATATACATATGCCTTGGATAGCGTGTCAAGACGTCGGTATAGTGCCATTCCGGGCATGAGAATGAGGGAACGAGAGAGATCTACGTAGTACACAGATACCTGTACTCTATAATATAATGCGCGTTGTCTCTACATGTGATATGTAGATTTACGCCAGTATTCGGGCCTGCGTAAAAAAATATATTATAATAACGAAACTGATAATAAACATGCTACTTTATTGCCGAATAGGGCAGGCATGATTGGGGGGTTTCCCCACCATGGTTCAAATCTTGTCGTGGCCCCACCAGGGGCTTAGTGGCCTGGGGTAAACCCAGGCGAAGCCAATTGAACCAAGGGGGATATTTGCACTCCTCTTATAAGAAGAGGGGACTAAGAGCAACAGGAGGTGGCGCTTTCGCGCACGGGACAAGGAGCGGGGATGGGAATCTCACCCCATTGCACTGTCCCAAAGTTGGTGGGATTGCCCTGTAGTGCTGGGCAACTTACTAACATATAAAGTGTGTTCCAAGCTGCGACTACTTTGTTTATTCCTATAGAGACTAGTCTGCAGGATATATTGTGTGCACAGACACTCCTTTCTTACCCTATGTAACATCTAAACTTCCTCTCCGAGAGTCGAGGTTCTCATAATGATTACTTTCTAACTTGGTTATATAAACATTTCATTTTATACAAATCATGTAAAATGTCCCATACAATCAGTATAAAAATAAACTAGATTGTTTAACATTTCTTGATTTGTATATTTCTAAAATGGCCACGCTACTTTAATAATAAACAACAAAACTTTTCAACTTTGGTGGATTTTCTGATTACGTAGCCTAACAAACTATTGGAAAATCATAATAGAGTAGTAAAATAACATACCAGGCACAACCTTATATCATAAACATTGTTTTGATATTTGTACTATTACTGATAATACATTGCCGTCTTATATGAAATGCCTGTTAAAAGAACTCAAGGAATATTGACAAAATATTTAGCATTGAAGAGCTTCTTACGACAAGCGATAGTTAAATGAAATAAAATAACCAGACAATAAAAAAGATGTATACCACTAAATATGATAAAGATCGTTTACTAATTTGCCTATTAAACTTATTAATATTAATTTTATTATTAGTTTAATAGCTTATTCAAGACATTTGGCATTACCCGACTTCAGTGATAGGTGTTAGCTACGAAGGAGTGGCTGAGCCATATTTCTGTGAGAAAAGCGTCAAAACATCGGTGTATCAAGGTACCATTCTTGAGAAGTAAGTTACGTCATTTAATAACACTATGTTCAACAACCAAGTGTGGGCCTTCAAGCAAGACTCGGGACCAGATCATAAAGCTCATTCCACACAACCTTGGTTGAAATGAACGTCCCAGCCATGCTCCACTGGATTATGATTTATGGTGAGTTTTAGACTGAAGTTTGCTCTAAACGCCATGATAATTTGGATTCCATAACAATCCATACGATTGGAGTGAAGAATTTCACCATGGACAGAGTGATTTTTCTGTTGGCCTCAACTGTCGAGCGCTTACCTGCTATATTACCATACTTAAAAGGGTTGACTGATAAAATTGGCTATATTCTCAAGCGAGCTTCAATAAAAACTGATTTTAGGCCCCCAAGGAAGTTTAGTCAGTTCTTACCATCAGTGAAATGCCATATCCATCTGCAAGATACAGGAGTGTACAAGTTTGATTGTGACTTTAGACTCTCCTATATAGGGAAACTAAAAAATCTATAAAAACTCGCGTTAAGGAACATATACCCGATATGAAACAACGACGTGTTACAAAATCTGCGGCCTGTGAGCATGCTGAAGTTGGCCCCTGCCCACAAATACTCACTAGGGAACACCGATTCCTTCCAAGTATGATTGATCCATGAGGCTATTGAAATTAAAAAAAAACATGCAAATTTCAATAGAGAAGATGGCTTCGCTTCTTCCGTCCGCTTGGTATCTAGTGGTGAACATAATCAAATCAAAAACTAAACATAACACCTCAAAGTACTGCTTGCGTTAATCGGAACAACTAAAATTATAATTCTTCGGGTACTTTTAAAAACTTGGTACATCAGGACATCTGTCATCTCAGTACAGTTGCTGTAAAGCTTCAGAAATGTAGTAAAAGTAGTTTTATTGTAATAATACTAACTCGACAGTGACGCTGTCAATTTACGCCGGTGTCAAGTGAGAGTGGGGTACCCCCCGGTCGTGTAGGCCTAATTCCGTTGCATAGGAGGATATATAGTCATGCACCATGCGCTGCACTACCTTTTCCTAGTTATTATATTATAGGGAGGCAAGCGAGCAATCAGGGCATCTTAACGACTGTCATTGCCCACGTTTATCCGCATAATCACTAAGTCCATGCGATGTCCTCTTTTCCACCTCACCCCAATGGGCCACCGGCTACTCACAAACCGCACGAAAAGCTACACGGAAGATCTCACTTTGTCACCTCATGTGCAGTTTTCTGGAGCTTATATTTTATTGGTGTATTCGCCTCGGGACGGCAATATTAGTGTTCGAGGTTTCGTACTCAAGTGCCACAAATTCTTAACACCATCAAGTGCGTACAATAGGAGGTTATCGTTTGCTTAGTTACAGATGGTTTAGCTTTAAGCTGCAGGGCGCATAATTTCAATCTTACGATAACTATATGCAGTTAATATACGTTGCTTTATGGGAACATAATGGAAATTCATTTATATATTATTATTATATATATTATACTTATAGCAAAGTAAAATTTACAAAAAATATAAATACTTAAATATACTTATATAAAATATACTTTCCGGCTGGGTTGAGCGGTCTTAAGAGCTACGTGAATCTGTCCCGTCAATGTCGCAATAATATGATGATTTTAAGTCATTATACAGAATGAAATAATATGTCCTCGTGATTAATTAGAAATATAACCTTTTTTTCGTAGTTGACGCGGGGAAATGCATCAACACGCCTTCACCGCCTCTAGGAGGGGTCAGGTAGTGCATGGGGTTCGCGGCACATTATATTGTAGAATACCGACGGAAACCACCGCGTGTGCCATCGGTGCCGCCTTCTTTGGTGAGGTGCTCCGGGAGAAGAAATCATCAGACCACGTCAACGGCTAGACATTCCCCTAAGGGACGGTCGCCTCCTCCACAGCAAGGTTGCACTGCACCACAGGACAACTCCATCTACTTTGGGACGGTGCAATGGGGTGCGGTTTACGTCCTCGCCCCATGGTGAGCAAAACCGCCTGCTCTTGTTGCTCTTTTGTCCCCTCTTCCTGTAAAAGGGTACAAGGAGCACCTCGTCCTCTTGATTTTTAGCCATTCTTTTTATAATAGGGGTGTAAGGTACACCCATGATGGGGAATTAGAAACACAACTATATTGCAGGCGAATTGGATCGGCACGATCTCTCCCTCACTTGAGAGCGCCGAAACGTGACATAGATGACATGAGATACTGACTCACTTCATGTGATTTGTGAAAATCCGGTGGCCTATTGGAGGGGCGGAAAGAGGGGTAACGCCTCTGCGAGACAATAATGCGGATTTTTATGGGCCTTTGTAGTCATCCGCGGCTTCGACTGCTTGTTTGTACCACTATGTAGGTAGTTTATTGCTACTGTTTACAGCATGTAAATTAATTCGGCAATTTCTTTGAATAATATTAAAATATTTCTTTGAATAAAATTACGGAATAAGCAAGATAGTAAAAACATTACCCTCCTGCTGATGCAGTCGGATATAGAAAGCTGTAACTGCACAACTCTTCTGTCGATATAAATTACTTCAAAAAGGATTATATAGATACGACATACGAAACTTTTAACTGCAGTTTATTGTCTCGAAGCCATGATTAAGCCTTTTGTTCGAGTTGATATAAATGTATAAGGAAATGCATATTATAACCTTTTTAAAGTTAAAACGTCGACCGTTTATTATATATAATTCAGTTCAAAGTCTCTCCCAATTGCAAAATAAATTCGATAAGAAGATCTACCTACTGCATCGAGCAACATGTCAAAGTTGGGTGCGATTAAATAAGGGTGGGTCATTCTCCCCACAATGTCATGTCATGGCAGTGGGTGATCCCATGTGAAACTAATTTAGCCAAATGGCTGCTCTTTGTACCTCTCTTTTAAGAATAGGGGAGAAAAGAGCAACAGGAGGAGGCGCCTTTGCGCACGGGACAAGAGGCGAAGATGGGAAGCTCACCCCATTGCACTGTCCTAGAGTTCGTGGGGTTGTCCTATGGTGCGGAGCAACCCTTCTGTGGAGTAAGCGTCGTTCCCTTATAGGGCTAGACAGCCTTCAGACGACCGTCGACGTGACTAGGCAAAAAATAGTGATGTTCTCCTAATTCTTTCATCGTTTCATTTCATTTGAGTGTTTTTCCTGCTGTTGTGTGCGAAAAAGTTCATCTGATTTTGTAATTCAAAATTAGCATGTAGCTCCGTTGCATCAAAATACTGGCCAGGAGCACCGGTTTCCAGTAATAACCAGCTACAGAATAATAAACAGCTCACAAACCCCACGGAATGTCACTTCACGGCGGCATCATGCTAGTGAGAGTACCTCCCCGATCGAGCTGGGCCAATTCGACTGCTATACAGCATGGCGTTGTCTCCTAATCAACTTGTCGTGTTTGTCAGACTATTTGATAGTGTTTGTCTTCGATTAATGCATCCTGCATTAATTGCGGATGTTTCTAATACAGCTGTGAAGTTTTTTGTCACTTATCTCAGGAACTGCTGGTAAGACTGACCTGTCAAGTACTTATCGTTATCTGGTGGGTTGGCTGGTGGTAATAAGTCGAAGCCGATTGTAAATGTAAATTTAATTAAATAATTGTGAAATTGTGGAACATATGTAAAGTTTATTTAATTAATCAAGTCCTAACATGAATTTCCACCAAGATGTGACGGTACATTCAGCCAACTAAATATTTCAATGTTAGATAGTACAACTATCTAGAAAGCTGTGTTTTACTTTTTATGGTCTAACAGCCCTGTCACTGAAATGAGATCCTCTAGTCTTGGTAGCCCAATTAGTCTGCAATGAAATATGTCATACTATAGGCTCGCCACGGCTATACGCTCTTGGTAAAATACTGGGAAAAACGCGGAGGCGCAGCTGACCTCTCCATGTACCTCAATTCATTTAAAGAACGTATGAAGTATGAGATGATTGATGATGATAACTTCCATGACGCGCTTTAAGATATAATATGTAGGTTTCTATAGATTTATTCTCCGCCCATATTCAATTAACCTTTCATCCTCCAATACCACATTTATCGGTTCCCCTAAACCCACTTTAATTTAAATTTTGCCTTTGGAATGGAATGTAAATAGTCCTTTCATTGAGATGAAATAGCAAATTTACAATAACAATTAAATGTTAGGAATTTCCGTTTTGATTTTATCACTATCCTTATGTATGTGTGTTTATGTTAACGTACTAATCTTTTATTTAAAATTATCGTGTTACAATGTTCTTTACATTACTCCTCCAAAACGGCCTTATCGATGTTTACCAAACTTTATAATTATATATATTCAGAAGGTCTGAGAATCAGCTACAACCTATTTTACGTACCCGCGTGTGATAAGGTTTGTTCGCCTTTAATATATTTTCTTTAGTGTATACGAGATACAATGACAAAAACGCAATTTATGACAGAACTATGTCTGTCGGGCAGCTAGACTACCTAGTTTTGCCATAAACGTTGTAACCAATAACAAAATGTTTTTATTGGCCAATAACACTTCTGACTTACACATTATGTTAGTTTAATACATAATTATAAAACTATTAGAAATGTTAGACTTAGTTTTTTGACATGGTGTTATAAGGAGGCTTAACCTTAACAAGAATGGTATATTCATACTCGTAAAATTTCACTGATGCTTTGATACTTTTTTCACAAAAGTATTTCGACATAAATATATTTTATTTGTATGATAATACCGTAAAGAAATAGCCATACAAATTAATTGTCGCACTACCCATAGTTCTCAAGAGGTCATATAAAATAAGAATCTTAAAAGTATAAGCTAGCTTAATGTCTGTAGTTTAGACTAGAAGAGCGGAAGACGCAGGTGATACTCCGAGACGAGAGGAAGAGAGAGAGAGAGAGAGAGAGAGAGAGAGATAAGTTCAATGGGCATCTCCTACATCATCATCATCATCATCATCATCCGCCAAATGACGTCAACTGCTACACATAGGCATGCATCTCCTACACGATCTCTAATTCGGGCCAGGGAAGAACTGGGCGCCTGAACCTAACAACGTTGGTGGGAGGCGTCATATGATCTAGCAAGACGATTGCCTCGTGCCTCAAGGTTAGTGGTCCTCGTAAAAAGGACTCAGCCTGTCGCCGGGGTGACAAATCCGGGGTCACCTGTTACACATAGAGGCTGTTGAGGGCTTCCATAATGTTTCATTGGGGAGAGCTTCCCCTTCTGTGGTGACCCACCCAGGGTATGCCAATGCGGCGCATTTCTCACCTTAAAAAAGAAAAGGAACAAAAGTATAAAGTGAAAACAAGTATTGTGGAAGTAGTCAATATGAGTCAAGTGTAAATGATACGGTTGAAAATGGAATCAAAAACAGACTTCTCTAAGTCTAGTGAGCTAATCTTATAATATCATCCAAAGATCTAAGTAGAATAACTACGCCACAAGTACTATTACATATTTTGCTCAAGCTTACAGGATAATAAACTTACAATTATAATCATTTAGCCTTCCCCGCTTTTGTGATAATAGTGTCCGTAGTGTTATCATTGCAAATTATACACTAAAACCTTCCTTAATCACTCCATCCATATATGAAACCCGTATGAAGATGTGTTCAATACATTTTCGAAAATCGATCACATACAAACAGACTGGCTTTTGAGGACTGTCTTATATTAAGTATGTGTCTACTTATCTTTTATACATGTCCTATATTTCTACGGATAAATAGAGGATATATATAAAATATAGGGACCATATATTCTAAGGACAAATTAGTCAGTAACAACAGTAAGCCATAAAAAAAATTAATTAAATACAAATATATTTCTTTGCTTTACCATGACATGTGGGTTGATACAGGTTAAGGTTTACATGGCATATTTTGAGTAAAAACGTATTATTTTTTATTATACTGAAAGACTGCAAATTATAATACGAAAATGTATATACGTAATAATTTATATTATATTTTATATTGCGTGCGTGCGTACTGTATAGTTCAAAGTACATACAAGCTCTGCAATTTCTGATAATAAAAAAATTATAATTATAATAAGACGGAAATCCTAGTTAGGCGCCTAGCGTCTAAAACGTATTTATCAATAATTAGAATAAGGTAGCATAGAATATAACTTTACTTAGCTAATTATTACACTGCTATACATTTAACAACTTGTGCTTGTAACATTATCAGTAAAGACTTTTCGCGATCATGTTGTAGCTATTATGTTCTGTTACTTAAGTATTTTATAAAAAGAAAGTATATCTGTATATCTGACACCTTTGACTGTTAGACTGAGGGTGTGCTTTGTGTCGAAGAAATGTCACTCTTTTTCTTGTCTCTACGAGGCGAGCGGAGCTATTTCATAAAAAATTGATTACTAAATAGTTTTTTCATTTCCGCCCGGGAACCTTTATTTTTCTTAGTTTATTAATATGTTTTTTTTTATTTCTTTGTGGATTTTTAGCTACGAAGTTAAAAGAGATAACATATGCCTAAAAGGCTCAACTGCACAATTTTTTAAGTACCATTATAATAAAAGGGCTTATTGTAAGATATGCTTTTATTTAACACCTTTTTACTTATATATATTTAACTGAAAGAACATAACTGACTTACGTTAAACGTTAAAGGCTTATATGGCAATAGTGCTTACTTTTTGCACCAAAACCACTCAAGAGATAATGCAATGCAGTTAGAGTTAGCGCCACGCAGAATTAAAAAGTAATCTTAGAGTCGACTATAGGTATTAGGCAACTCCATGGTTGGCCACGTCGACACTATTATAAAAATAAGGTGATAAATTACTTACGCTGTCTGATTTCGACCACAATTTAGGAGATACACTAACTTTTAATAACATATTATATTTTGTTGGACAATGTCGCAGTAATTACAGCTCGATCCTAATATGTTTATTTTTATAATACTAGAAAATATACATTTTTTTTAATGTAATTTAGAAAAACTCAATTTACCTGGTATATTGGGTCGTATCATCGAGGTGTATCCTCACTCCGGACCAACTTTAAATGTTGGAAATGCTTTGGGACACATAATAAATTTGACAACCACAAGTAGATAGGTTGAAGTGTCTTTTAGCCTACTTTTTAAGTAAATCTATTAAGGAAGGATTTTTTATGAATATCAATAATCACCAAATGGCTCCAACTTTTCGTATCCCTTTTATTCTTAAAATACCTCTTCTTAATTGACTACACCAGAATATGGTTACCTGGAAGGTACAATGCTATTTACGTCAAAATGGTGTGGTTAATTGTCTCTTGTCTCATGACACATGTCTGTGCTCAGGTATATCGCGAGTCGTAAACAGACTCGTATGTCTTTACGTCCATCATAAAATTGATCGCGCGAGGAGCTCCGAGCCCCACCGGAGATTCACGATTATGTAAATCCATTTGCGTACACTTACAATGTACCTGGCATCCGGCATTTTTTATTCTGATCTAATTACAGCTCATATACGTTAACAAGTTTCATGAGAACATCATTATTGACCACTTCCTGCGTATTAAATATTAACCTATTCCCTGTTTAGACAATAAATAGATAATGGACAATTATAGCAGATGGAAATTTTGTATGATTTTGGTAAAAATTTTAGAATCGTCATTTGTCTCGCTTTTTGCTGAAGATCTCTAAGAAGATACTTTGTTATTTAGGTATATAAATTATCTGTATTTTAAAATTAAATTGCTGAGGCACATAATAAAAATGGAACTTCAAAGGATAAGTGGACGGAATAAACAACAATCAAGGCCAAGGTACTAGCGAGCGATACAACCTCTACAAATGTAGCGCTTATTACAAAAAGTGTAAAATCCCCTCTAGTTTCACTTCTAAAGTCGATTTAGAATAATAAAGTATGGGTTTACAATATTAATATTAGTTATAAACAGGAGATACTTGATTATTTGTTAGTTTACATTGAATAAGCTCCAAAATTACTGGACCAACTTCAAAATACTAGTACCATTACAATCCTACATTAACCTTGACGAACTTAGCTAAAGCGTTATCTAAAACGCTGAGATCAATATGAAAATTTCGATAATGTAACCAAAGGCGTGAAAAAGGTACTATAGTAAATATTATATATCTACAGAAGTTATTGAAAGCTAGCTGTCCCAGTCCTGTCATAAATTGAATTTGTAGGAATGGTAACATTCCACGGGACCGAAATTGAAAATTGTCGTTTTAGTCATATTGTAAATCAATGATTTTTTGCCATATTTTGTGAATAATCCGTGCGATTCCGGGACGAACTGCCAGTTATGTTTACAAAATTAAGTGTATTATAGTTGATCGCATAAACCGCCCAGACACGGAGAGTCTGCAAGTTCTTTCATATAACAAATGAATACTGTGTTAAGCAGTAGGCGGATCAGTTCAGATTAACTTGATGACATTTTATTTTTATACGTTCTAACGTAGTATACTATAGACTTACTAAAAAGATTTGGACCGGCATAGCTGGGGAGGTATCCCTCGTTCACTTGATACTTGATACTACGATACGACACTTGATACTTGATACTACGGTGTCGCGTTTCGTGCGGTTTGTGAGTAGCCGGTGGCTCAATGGGGTGGGTCAGGAGGGCAAGTCATCGCCATAATTATGCTAATTGTAATGGGCGTCGGTAGTCGCCAAAAGACTCCGGTTGCTCGTTAGGCCCCTATTCAATAAAAAAGCAGTAGGACGTTCTGATTAACTTGATCATTTCATTCTTATACATTATTACGTAGTATACTCTGGACTTACTAGAAAGGGGGTAATTGCACATACGGCTGCGAACCAGACGCAACGTAAAGTGTGTAGGTATGCGGAATCATAAGAGAGCCATACTGCATCGCAGCTAAATGGAGCCGGCACCACCGAGGATGTAGCTCTCGCTCATATGACAACGCATTAGTGACGCAGCTATGCTGTCGCCTCTCAGGCGGTATTTTAATAGCTGGTGGCCCATTGAAGATGAGGAGGAAAGGATTATCCCGCCTTTCTTATACACAATAATAAGTAACATACACAATAACGGGGATGTCTATGGGTGTCGGTTGTTATCAAATGTTTCCGACTTCTCGTTTACCCCCCTATTCTACTACATGAAAATCAACACGACAATAGTTCATCATCATGAAAATTAAAGCGCCGCAAATCTTTAGAGAATAGAAAAGGGGCCACCCTTATTGGGCGTGTCTATAATGTAACAGACCTTTGTAAATTTTCCGTGTTAGATATTTGTGAGTTGTAGATACATATCCATGCAACAGTCACGCTGCAGCACAGCCAACATGGCTAAAGTTTTTGTTATATTACATTATAGTAAACAATCTAAGAGGAACAATAAGAGAACATCAGTCATGGAGTCCACTATGCTTTTTCACACAGATGGTATTTGTAAAAGAATATGGTGATCTCCTTATTTGACTTTCTACTACTATAACCCTTTAGTATAATGAAATTATTTACGAACAAAGATGAAAATGTTGATGTTGGTATACAAATTCACAGGATTGAGGTATGAAGGGGAAGTACGTTGAACACAATTAATTAAAATGTTCTTACACTTGATATTAAGCAGAAATCAATAGGTTCAAAATAAAAATTTATCAGATTTATTATTTCCAGTTAATTTTATAACAAATATAAGTATATTACAGTAAATAACATGTGACTCTTAAACTCATGAATGAGGTAGGCAAGGCAGACAGTCTTAAACTTTTAAACATTAATATCTATTTTTTTTAAATTATAAATACTTTCAATTTCAATTTAATTTAACACCAATCGGTGCACAATGTTTTTGGTTAACCGCAAACACAAATAAATTCGACGGTTTCCCAATATGTGAACACACAACATAAGCTAAACGAATTGGAAACTGTAGCCTTTTGAAGTGTATGGTAGAATCAAATGGTATCATCGGAATACGTGGCAGCAGGACCACTTTTCAATTAAACTTTCCAGCCAAAATGGTTGCTTCAAGAATGTTTCCGGTGATCTTTTTGATGATCAAACGCGTACCGTTACATAATTGAGGTGGATTCAAATTACGGAGGAGAATAATAGGGGAACCAATCTTTAATCGAAGATTATGTGGTGGCATTCCAGGGATATCTAATGGATTTAAAAATTCAATCGGAAAATTTACACTTTCATTTTCATCAACAACAGTATCGATTGATTTAAAAGACATCAGATCGAATGGTAACAACTGTTGTATCTGGAAGTTAATTTCGTCAACATCCACGTTTTTGGCTGACAAAATCGCCAGTTGACTAAGCTATTCATGATTCAAATAATTATTCTGTATATCCGGGAAAATGTTCTGAATCAATTCAAAACTTTTTATCCTGAACAACAGTGCAAATGCATTGCGGTGTCGGGTAGTTTAATGCATTGCGTATTTGGTTGCAGTTCTATTTTACCGTTCCCAATATCTAGTAGTTGTTCGGAAAATATTCGTGCTGATGGATCATTTTGCAATTGTACTCGCATATTTATGGTCAAGCGAAGTGTTTCGACACTTCGACATAAGAATGATTGTTTCAAACATGCATTAATCTCATCCGCGAAAGTAAAGCGAGGTATAACCGGTAAGGTCTGCCGGAAGTCACCAGACAAAAGTAAGATAGCACCACCGAAAAATTTATTATTGCTGTTTAAATCTTGCATAGTTCTGTTTAATGCTTCAAGTGAATATTTGTATGCCATTGTGCACTCATCCCAAATTATTACAGAACTCTTCCGCAACACTGCAGCTATTCCACTATTCTTTTTGATGTTACACATTGCATCTGGTTTATTATGAACGTCCAATGGCAGCTTGAATGTTGAATGTGCTGTTCGCCCACCATTCAGTAAAGTAGCCGCAATGCCTGACGATGCTACTCCTAATGCGATTTTTTATTGCGACCGTATTTTGGGAAGAAACAACGATATTAAAAATGTCTTACCGGTTCCACCGGGTGCATCCAAGAAAAGAAAACCGCATTGTTCAGCAGCAACAGCCAGCATAATACGATCGTAAATAATTTTTTGTCCTGCTGTCAGTAGTGGTTCACTGTTCATGATAATTGTTGCTAAACTTCCATGGTAATATTGATTTTCTCGTTGTAAATCGATATTGACTAAGTCGGTGGCTGGACGATTAGGTGATGGCATACCATAATGTTTAAGTGGTAAATTTGAAATAAGAACACATAAATCATCGATCAAGACCAATGCTTCATTGTACATCTCTGGTGTATAATCTTTGTTTTGGCATTGGTTTATCATACTCGGTGCAAGATGACTACTGTCATACAATTTTTATGTTTTTGCCACAAAGTTTGTGCTTGCGAGGGATAACATGTCGTCAAAATAGTTGCAAACAACTGACGAATGTTATTCGGTGTTGATGTCAACGCAGCATCAGCAAGCGTTAAGTCCCAATGGTTATCGTCTTCTAGCAATTGTAGTTCATCATCCTGGTATGTATTGAATACTCGACCATTAACTGTTCGTAAAAATTCAAAAGACGTTGGTCCGGAAACATTCACCAATAACAAACGTAAATAGAAGCACTCACGTTGCTTTGGATGTACCGTGTAAAGTCTCCCCAATGTCTTAGCTTTGAATATGCCTGTAATGGAAGGATGTGGTTTTCCTTGTTTCCGTGGCTCCCATTTCTTACTGGATTTGTTCTATGTGAAATAACGTGGAACATCACCAAATACCAATGTCTTCACGAACTGGCCAAAAACATCAGGTTTTTGACACAATGCAAAAAATTCTGTTAGAGTCGTTTTCGGAGCTTCGAACGCTTTTTGGAGAACATTTTCTTCAGTGAAGTATACACGTTGACCGTTTTCAATATGTATTGCCAGATGTTGGATAGCAGGATCTCTTTGGTGGATGGGAAATCTGAGAATATGCCAAATAGCTTCATTGTTGCTAAAGTATCTGCCCATTTGTTATCGTGCTATTTCGTCGTTTTTATTTATGTTTTGTACTTCAAATATGGCCAAATCACTGCCTTTGTTTACTTATTTACAAATATACTTAATTTATTTAACAGAACTCCAAAGCTCAACATTGATATGAGCTTTGTAAGTTTTTGAAAGTAGTGGTGAGTATAGTACCACCCACCGATTATCAAACTCAACTTGATTTAGAAAGTTCGGCAGTCGCATTGTAAATGTGTGGCCACCATTCTCAGTACTTCTGCGGCGATACATTGGATAACCATCAATATCCGTGGTCGTGTTATTCGTATGCGGCTTTGGGAAGCTTTTTTTACATTTCTCATTTTCCATGCACGGTGAAGTCATGTTGAAAGTACGGCATGGCCCGTGGATCATGTGTTTGGTGACAACATCAAATAATTATTGATCAATTAATGGGTCTGGAATTTCGGCTGAAATTATTTGATCGAATTCTTCAGGACGGATTCTACCTTTAAGCCAAACCAAAATGTGAGCATGAGGCAAATCTCGCTTTTGCCACTCTATCGTATACAGCGAACAACGTGTGATACCAAAAATTGAATAATTAACAATAAAATCAATTAAGGATTTCAATTTTTGTTTAAACACACGTGCAGTTAAATCATGACGATGAATGGCTTGTTGTCCTGGCAATAGTAAAGTTTGTATCTGTTTGTAAAATCTATACATACGGTAAGAAAGTAAATAGATAATTGTCAAATTCACGGGTATTTGGAACATACTGTTTGATATCATGGTGATATTCATCTTGTCCTTGAAAAAATATCAATGGATATTGTAGTGCGTGATATGAACGGTGTAGATCCGAAATCGTACTGACAGTGTTGTCTCGCCGTGTAATGTTTATAGACAAAATAGTCAACTGGATCACCAATCAAATCTACCAGCATGTTCACCTAATGGTACTTTGTCGGCTTTTATGACGATTTGATAATTGTCATTTTGCAGTCGTGGCGAAACTCTTTTGATCAATTGAATTAGTTGATTGTGATCTTCTAAAAAAAATTCCAATAACGTCACAATTGCTCTTTCCTCTGCTTGTTCAATAAAATTATACAGGCACCGAGTCGTCACGCGCTCTTAACAATCGCCCATAAAATAAATTTGAAGAAATTTCGGATTGTTATCAGGCATTGGCATCAGTGATCCGATTTTATGGTACACCTGGGCTTGCATTTTGAATGTAGTTTCCAAATTACGTCCATCGGATGCATGGTCGCAAATTTTAGTTGCACCAAATGACGTCATTTGGAAGCAAGAATTAAATTTGCGTATCTTACGCAAAAATAATGGAATGGAATGATCTGAATTGCCAGTAGGAAGGGATAATAAAGGCTCCGGTGGAGCGGGTAGAGGTGACAGCACAATTTTCCTGATGCGCAGCACATGCCGTCTGCTTCATTCCGAAATTTAAATGCCTGACAATATTGACAAACTTTATCCATTCCACCGATAGCAATTTTTGAATGCGTTGAGTAGTTAATATCGGGTGCATATTTAAAGACAAGCCAAACGAATGATGCACGTGTTAATGAGCAGTTGATCCGTTGCCTTTGTCGATCAAGTACTCGTACTGTAGCTATGTTTCGTTCTCGTGCCGCTCTGGTTCTCGTAATATTCTGTTGCAGACGTTCGTCACGCTGTTCTTGAGATTCTTGTGCACGACTTTCTGCAGTCCTGATTCTTTGAGTTGCATTTCTTGTTTCGACTTGTTCTGGTAATTGCTGAGCTCTTTCAACACGTTTGCGTCGTGACCCTTTTTGATATTCTCTTGAAGACGTTCTTTACACTATTCTTGTGATTCTTGTGCATGACCTTTTGCTGTCCTGATTCTTTGAGCTGGATTTCTAGATTCAATTTGTTCTGCCAACTGATGGGCTCTTTTAATACGTTTGCGTCGTGACTCTCTGGTGCTCGCGTTGTTGAGGTTAGATTTTTTCCTTGGCATTTGACTGAAAACAATGAATTAATCGTTTAAATATGTGAAAAAAAATTGAATATCATTCTAATTAACTTTTATAATTATGTGATAATACTGACATGTACATATTTAAATTATAGAGTCTTAATAATAATTTCAATAAGAATTGAAATACTAATTTAATCGTTTAAGTATAAGAAAAAATTTTCGAAAACTTGTTATCATAGCGACTATAATTTGAGATTTAAACTATCCTAACTCTCAAGTTGGATCAAGCAGCACATGGTGTGCGAATTTTATTATAATCGGTTAAGTGGTTTAGGAGTCCATTGAGGACAAACATTGTGACACGAGATTTATATATATTAAGATTTAGGACTATTATACACTAACAATTCACATAATACGAAGTTATATGAAATATTAAAAGACACTTTTAAGTTAGTACAAAAAAAATAAAAATAAAATATCTTATTTACTAGTTCATGTTGCGAAGGAGGAATATTAAAATATAAATAGATATAATCGCCTCAGTGGTGTTACGGTGTGGGTGTCGCCTGTTAAGACCGTTAGCCGCGTGGGGCCCTGGATTCGATCCCCAGGTCGGGCAATTGTTACTAAATATTTCTCAGATTATTCTGAGCGCTCACTACATTGTCCGGGCTTGGAATGTACCCGAAGTGGCCATAGGCTTGCCACTTATGACACCATGGACCTCAGTATGCTGGCTAATCGTAGGTGTTTAGTATATCTACTGGACTTACGAGATGTGGATGTACTAGCACACCTCTGCCTACCTCTTCGGGGATAACAGGCGTGTGATGATACAATAACAATAACAATGAAAAATCACCAGACACAGCTTTTCATCCAAACCATCCACCGTGTGTGTCCCAACTGTTGAGCATCAATAAAACATATTATATAGCTTTAAATTGCCGGCTTCTACTCTAAAGCTTCATTATTCAATTGCGAATTTTCTAAAACTTTTGCAAATAGAACTTTCTTCGCCTATAGTATACGAAGGAAAATAGGATAGGAGGATAGGAAGGAAGTATACGAACTCATTAATTATATTAATGTCTTAAGTTTGCGCGAATGTTACTCATTACATTATAACTAATTTAACGGATTTTAACGCGGTTTGTATATTTTTTTACATAGACGGATGCTTCAGAAGCTTTACAGCAATCATAGTCACGGGTAGACTGTTTCACTTTAATTAATTGGGCTACGTAATCGACTAAGGCGGACTAATGACAAAAGAATGACTTTTACTTTGATTTAGTTTTCTCCGACCAGTACCCGAAGTTTAACTGTCGAACTCCCCTTCCATTGGTCGTAGCGTGTTGTTATATAGCCTCCATAATGAAAGCGGAATTAAAACATGTCAAAACAGCTGATAATGCTTCACTCTATTTCAGTAAGGCTGGCTTTGTTGAATATCGTATAACGCCGAACTCTTTCTGGTGAACACGGTGATTCTGACAATCCGTTTGCTACACATATACCACGAATACGGCCCACGGTAAACAATCGCGCATAACGTTACATAGTTACTACGACCGGAGCCGAACATTATTCGTATCATACGAATATAATACATCATATAAAGAATCATGATGTCAACATATCAATTCAAAGAAACATTTGACTACCGACGATTCAATAAAATCGCTCCACGTTTTTGGCCAACATACTGCCTCGAAGGATCAACATACATACATACATGGACACATACTTACATATATACGTACATACAAATATGTATACATACAATTACATATATATATATATATATATATATATATACGAATGTTTGTATGTATGCATATATATTATATGCATATAAATATATACAATCATTCATACATACATACAATAAATACAATGGCCCATGGGGGGCGGGGTGATAGGAGAGCAACGCATAGCAATCATACGAATGTCCATGGGCGTCGATAGTCATCAAAAGACGCCTATTGCTCGTTTGCCCCCTTTTTCTATAAAAAAAAAACAAAATTATGACTTTAAAGTATTCAACGATACCCCATGTTGTCACATGATGACACGTCATTCGGTGATTTTCATTTTTAAAATTTGGCATGTAATGAAAAACGGCGCCCCATCGGGCGCGAATATCTGTAGGACACTCGCAGGATCAGCACCGTGCGAGTGATGTCATCATCAAGATTTGAAATGGAAGACAAACATATATACATACATAAATACATATTTACTCGCGTACTGACATACATACGACAGCTAAACACATAGCCCTCCTAATCGTTGCACAGCCGGGTAAAACAACATGGTACTAAATCTAATGCAACACAAAATCTCTAGTTGATATAATATCGGCACTATATTTGTGTATTTATACAGTACTCGTTATAACTTATACAACAAAATGATCGTAGGTTCAAATATCGACAAAACTGAATATTTTTTGTTAGTATTGAACGTTTATTATTTCAGTAAGAAGTATGCAAAGGTGCACAAAGATGGCGCAAATAAATTACGCGGTAAATGTCTTCGCGTTCAAGTTAGAATATCGTGCGCCTCGTCCGTATGGCGATATGGTTTTACGAACACTAAAGGTAATTCGCTCATACTAGCCCCATAGAATATTAGCTCCCATGGCCATTGCGTTGCCGCGGTACAACCTATGTTATGTCACAGATAAAATCACTTTATCAATGTACTCTTAGTCATTATGTATTTAATATGTTTATCTAATTCGTATAGACAACACGATAGCCGTCTTGTATTGCTCATTGGGGCGCTTTTTCGCCTTGCTCTACGTTTATAGAAATAACAACACTAACAATATAAAAAAGATTTTTAACATATTGAAAGTTATATTCACAAACACTTGAACAGATAAATACAGTTGTCAGTTCATACGCACACATACGCAGATGTCCTAACTTTTTTGAAAAGCTAAAGTGTTGACCGTAACTAACTTCCGAGTGTCGGTTTTTCATTACCGTGCGCGCGCATAAAAAAAACTACTCTCATCATTTTTCCTGACGCGCCAAAAGAAGTATAGCTTCCAAAACATAATACGCTTACGTTGGCTGGAACTTAAAATTCATTTTTCATTAATGTCAACGAAAATACTCTAATATTAATATTATGGTTTCCTGGAGTAATGCCCAGATGAAAAGTTGTATGAGTATAAGAAGTTCAATGAAAACGTGTGTAGACACTAAATCAAACCAAAGCAAGAAATAGAATCGGTGGCGGCAATACATCTTGAAATTTACAACACAAAACTCGCGGGAAGTTTTTATTGTAAATTACTGTTCAAAATTTTTTACAGTTTTATGTTTTGCTCGAATGCGTGTTTCGTGTTTAAAATACGAAATTTAAGGTTGTAATCGAAGTAGGGCGCTTCGCGAGGTTCGTGAGTTTACGGTAGCTCAATGGATGGGAGGAGATAAGGAACGCATCTGTATTTCAGTTATGCAGAGACGTCATTATTCTTAAAGTACTGAGCATTTGGCCCCTTATAACATATTTAAGAATCCTGTTCTCGCAATGTGCGACTACATATTGATAGTGAACATTCCAACGTTTATGCACTCAAAGAAGAAAAAAATGTTCCACTTATTTCTTTGTCATTAGTGTGGGAATATATTTTTCAAACACCATTCAGCCCAGATTCAAACACCAAATAGGTACTATGTGGAGGTGTTCGATAATGAATATATTTATTTATGAGGCGAAGTAACATTCCAATTATTTTAATATTTAATATTATTACTTGCATGAGATTAAATATAGAATTATGTTTAACATACTGTTTGTGTTTTCATAATGGACTAGAAACTCTTCGCTGAAAAGATTAGGTACTTATTTATCATAAAAAATCGAGGCTATTCGTCCGTTTTCCATCTTTGACAAGCCTGGATTCTTACAAGCCGTACAAAAACTGTACTATAGTCGTTTGATATAATGATACGCACAAGGTTACGCTTTAAAATTGAACTTGAAACGCAGCAACATCTATTGTGGAATCTAAGTTTTGTCTTAGTAAAGTTAAGTAATTAATTTACAAGTGAGCGCAGACTAACGACGACGCTAACATGGATGTATTAAAACTTAGCCCTGAGTGAAAAACGTATTAATCAATTTTGCAAACACTTTTCTAAAATGGTGAAAAGTTACGCGATCCATAAATAATATGCTTCCCAGAGCAACGGTGCGCAACGCTGCCCTAATATATGGGAGGCAGCGATTTTATAATCATATTGTAAAGATAATGCACAATGTACGAAGAGTGGAATGTCCTGCAGTCTAGTACATTATGGGTATTATTGCCAATTAACTTTCACTTCACTTCACTTTTCATAGCTTCTGTAATAATCTTAAAAATTCTTTGAGTCAATTTACTTACATAAAAATATTTATAAAGTTCTTCAGTAACTTTTATATTTGAAATGTTATGAAGAGAATCACTAGATAATTAGTTTAATTTCAAAGCGAGCAAAAACAATTACGGGACTTTGTAATGGTTAAATAGATTTGACAGAACAAGGCGTAGGTATGAATTTATCTTCAGGCGTATTGAAGAGCACTCGAGGAATCACAAGTGTATTCGTACCTGTTTGCAGTAGTCGCCAACTACAATATAGTATATATAATCTAGGCTTTACCGCTGTTAATGCAATTGACAATATAATTAAAAATATTACACATTACCTAAATAACATCATAAATTTCAAATGTTAAATAAAATCAAATGTTATATGAAAATAATTAAATAAAAAATGTTTTTTTTTATTTAATAATAATATCTTTATTTCAATCTAACATTACATTTTATTTTATTGTTCAATTGTTTGATAGATTTTTATAAGTATTTCATGTTTTCTCGGTAATAAAAAAAAAATTCGTGTTCCGTATCCAAAAGGTGACCCTATTACTAAGTCTGGATTTTTTTCTGTTACAGCTATAACAACAAATATATATTTATTTTAACAGCCGCAGTTATAATAATAATAAAATAAATTTAATATTTAAGGGAACTACCAAACGACAAATTGATGTGCTTTTTGCCAAAATTTATAGGTAATGGTGAGCAACCCTTCGCGCGTTCAAATCGCACTCGGTTTTTTTATATTCTTTAAAATTTTGTCAACGAATTAATTTACTGTTGTAGTGTGTTTTCTTTGCTGTTTGATGTTAATCTTACTATTCTGTCCAATTTCTGTAAATCGATTCTTCTTTACATGACATGTGACATTGAAACAAGTGCATTATACACTGTTACTTTATTTTAAAGATCTAAGAAATAACATTAAGAAAATAAATACAAGTATAAATTTATGTGACTGGTAGACTCCTCGCTTTATATGATCGGACATGATCAGGCTGCATCCATCCGCCATCCGCCACCCTTCTTAAGTCATCACTCCACCGAGCTACGGGGCGTCCCGCACTACGTCTCTCCTCTCAGTCTCCACTCAGTCGCGTGTCGGCTCCGTCAGTCATCGGTTCTTCTAGAGGCATGGCTGGCCTATTTCCACTATAACATTAGTGATGACGGTCTTAATTTTACGTCGTATTAAATGAATAGCGGAGGAGTATTCGAACAATGCACCAGACATACGTGGAAATCAGGAATGTGTTCGCATAAATCGTGTTCGGTCCAGGGAACAGCGGCGTAGCGTGCTTGGATCTAAGTTATGAAGAACATTGAAAACGATTAATTAAAATATTCTTTAGCTTACAAATGATAAATTTTATATACATGTACCCGATCTGATAACATTAGCATATAAAATGCTATTGTATACTTAAATTCAATATTTTGACCAGTATATTTTAAGTTCACGCCACTGCCGTCATTTTGGGTCAGTAGCAACTAATATCAACGTCTTTTTCTTTATATGTCAGGAAAGCACTTATGCCGCACCGGCACATCCGGGGTGGCGTGACGATTTAGTGCGGGGACTCTGAATTCGCTATTGGAGAGCCCCACCCCATTAAAACCTCATGGAAGCCCTGAGCCGCCTTAGGAGGATGAGATGACCCCGGATCTATCAGCTACAGGGTCACTTCGAAGACAGGCTGGATCCTCATTTGTCGCTTCCTGGCTAACCTGAAGCGACAGGTTAGTCATCCGGCTCATTTCTCTATTAACCGTCTGTCTGTCTGCCTATATCGTTGCTGCCTGAGTGCAGGAATAAAATTGCACTGCAATCCAAAAAAAAAAAACACAGAAAATACAAAATTAGTTAGGCAGTGATCATATATAAAAATCTACGCAAGTCTCGATATCCCCACCACGATTCAAGCCTGGTCGTGGCAGTGGAGGCCAGTTGCCTGGGTTCACCCAGAAAACTTGGGCGAAGCCAATTGAACCGAGGAGGCGGGTGCTCTCTGTACCCCTCTTATAAGAAGAGGGGACAAAATAGCAAAAGGAGGCGGCGCTTTATCGCAAAGGGGCGAGGATGGGAATCTCATCCCATTGCACTGTCCCAAGGTTGGTGGGATTGCCCTGTGGTGTGGGAGAACCCCATCTGTGGAGGTGGCGTCGGTCTTCGGTCTTAGGGTGCTGACTAGCCGTCGAAGTGCCCTGATGATTTGTTCTTTCGGGGCACCTCACCAAAGGCGGCAATGATGATTATGGCGGTGATTTTTGTGGGTATTTGGCACTTCAAAGTGCCGCGAGCCCCACACACCACTAAACCCCACCCAGGGTCATTAGAGGCGCGTAATCTGTTAATACATTTGGCTACTATATATCAAGCAAGGGAATCCTTTGTCCCGTTGTTTCACCCGCGTAAATTCTGTCCCAAGGAAATTTCAATACAAACGTATTTTTCTGTTATTTCCGATTATAATCAATATCCGTGTCAAATAATTCAGGAATTTTTATGTGAAATACTAACAAACATACAAATATTTTTTTGTAATTATAATTCCAGTGACAAAAACATCCTAAAGATGATTGACACCCGGTTCTATTGCTCCATTCTGCACCACCTGGGTGGAGATAGCCACCATCATCATTATCAGCCCTTATCGGTCCACTGCTAGAGATGGGCCTCTTTCGATGAACGCCAAGACGACCGATCTCCTGCGACCCCCATCCATCCCGGACTGGCTACTGTACGGAGATCGTCTTCCCACCTGGCGAACGGTCGACCAAAATTTTGTTTTCCTAAACGCGGCTTCCACTCCAGAATCTGACTGGCCCGTCTACCATCTATTCTTCTGAGAGTGTGACCAAACCATTTCCACTTGAGTGAGCTTATTCTTATGGAGACAGCCATAGGACAGCTTAAAAAACTATAATAACAACTCACAATACTAGCATAGAATAATTACTCTGCTATTAACACTCTTACAATCTATGTATCTTTTGTTCAATTGGCTTTGCGCGAGTTAACCCCAAGCTACTGAGCCCCACAAAAGTCGAACCATTGTGGAGACGTGCAAATTAATGTTACGAATTATTAATATTATATTAAATAGCCAATTACGCAGGATATAATATTACTTACAGGAGTCTTCTCAGAAACAAGGGTACTTTCTATTCCACCAATCCCACTTTGTTGAGCGGCAGGATTTTTTTAGTGTAGTGGCGAAACGCATTGCTGGACATTACCGGCCCTGGATGGTTTCCGATGTAACGTGAGGCTTGCAGCATACTGAAATTCCGAATAACCACACAAATCACCTCGAGTGCCATGAGTTCTCCCTTCGATGACGTTCCCCTGAACTATAAATCATCAGATCATCTCTACAGGTCTGGGAATCTTTCTGGCGGATCAACGGCACCTCCACAAGACTACCACACCAACTTCGAGACAGTACAATAGGTTGAAATATCCTTCCTCACATGTGGCCTCATATGCAAAAGCATCTCCTGGTCTTTAGCCTTCCTATAAGGTGAACTCCCTCGGTGCAGCGGAGCGACAATTTTATCCCCAATTTTTTGCCTGCCATAGCCTGTGAGCTCGGCGGAGAAATAAATAGCTAAACATATTTTTTTTTTATTTTCTTTCTCGAAACAAGCGTGAGCCAAAAAATGAAACTGTATTCAGTTTGTAGTACTAACACTATTGAAATATATTCGAATACTCCTAGCACCAGCGCTAACAATAAAATGTATGCAAATTCAATGGCCACTGAATACATACCAAATTCAAATTACGGTTTCACCTTGTGTATTCCGCTGGTGTAATTTCTACGTACCTCCTTCCAGGTCATGTTATCCTTGTATGGGTTACTTGCTTAATACTCAATCTGTCGGAGGACCACTAAGTTAATCTAAAGTAGATATTGAGTCATAAGTTTACACGAATATGTTCATTACAATACTATATACTACATACATAAAATATATACACCACTTTAAAGGATTTTAAATACGTTTATGTAATTTTTTTTATAATAAGTTTTTAATTATAAATTTCATTTCACCCATGACCATGTTTGCTGAATGTCTTTTGAAATGCTGGGCCACTAACAAAGTTAGTTACATAATTTTGTAAGGGCGTCGTTAGACATTGAGAGGTACTGATTTCTGGTTTTTCTCTGTATACTATAAAAGATACTAAATGAAACCGCGATAAAATCTCCAAAATTATTTTTATTATAATCTAACGTAGACAATAACATGTGAATTGACTGTGTCTATTTCTATTCTACGATACATGACCACATTACAAATGCTACCTGCCAACTAACAGCCAATCTGAATACCAACAAAAGAACCAAATTTTGTATGTTTAAAATAAAGAGTTAATTTTAACTCTCCCGTCTACTAAATTTACTTTAAAACCCAAAAGTGTATGTGGAACTATATGCAAGAGAGTAACATTTAGTAAACACAAAGACTTGTAATAGTCGTAGCCATTACGTGACTCAGTTCTTACGGACGTCACGTTTTTCGGTGTATCAAATCGTAACGGCAACTCTACAATAACAATTAAAGTTGGGAATGGTTTTATTTTTTCTGAAAACCTGGTATTTAAGTGTCCCAGAGATACCTCCTGGTATATATAGATGCATCGCTACCGGGAAATAAATCAAACATAAGCATTTCATCACCTTGATGGATTATCATCTTCACTCTACAACTGATTTGTATCAATATTTAAAAGCGAGAAAATTTTTTTTTTAAATATATTATAGGGTGACAAACTAGCAGTATTATAATAACTACCGAGGACCATGAACATCCACAAAGCAGTTAAACAAATGCGTTGTCCTCCTTTCCTCCTCCCCCTCAATGGGCCACCGGTTACTCACAAACCGCCCTGCTGCAATTATCACTGAAATTCAATGACCGACAGAGGTGCTACTGACCAACATCTATTGCCCATAATTGTCTTTGAGAGATTATTTGTCTTCATCCAATGCCTATATGTATGCAGATGATTTAAAAATCGGCCGAGTATTTAACTCCCCGAATGATACTATTTTATTGCAAAATGATCTTCTAAAGTTAAAACAATGGTGTCACCATAATTCTATGAAATTGAACATCAAAAATGCAACACTGTAACCTATTCCCGAGAAAATAGACTTATTAAATATAGTTACCATGTTGGAATTGAAGTAATCCAGAAAGTTGAAACGATTAAAGATTTGGGCGTAATTTTTGATAAAAAACTAACTTTCATTCCTCAAATCGAGCGAGTTATAGCAAAGGCTACTAAGATTATGGGTTTCGTAATGAGGAACTCCAAGGAATTTCGTAATCCTAAAACCAAAATTCTACTTTATAACAGTTTAGTTAGAAGTATAATGGAATACTGTATACAGGTGTGGGGACCACATTATGCAACCCATACTCTTAGGTTAGAAAGAACCCAGAAAAGATTTATATGGCACCTGGCGTTCTCTGTTGGTAAATCTAAGGAATTGACGTCATATACCGATCGACTTAAATACTTAAACTCCTGTAGTAAATTTGTGGATCTACACTTTGACACGCCTTCATATTTCTGTATGAATTTGTTA
>JAFELO010010709.1:368057-422067 GCA_017140195.1 Eumaeus atala | reverse complement strand
AGTAATCGGATCCTTTTGATGATTACCGACGCCCATGGACATTCGCATGATTTTTACAGAGTTGCGTTGCCCTCCTATCGTCCCCGCAATGGGCCACCGGCTACTCACAAACCGCACGAAACGTGACAGTGACGCTGTCACTTCACGCCTGTATCAAGTGAGCGAGAGGTACTTCCCCGGTTGTGCCGGCCCGATTCCGTTACATACGAGGATGTAGTGTCATGCACTATGTATGGCAGTACCTCGTCCAAAAAACACACATGTGAAATATAAAGCATACGCAACGCTTTCCGAGTCCCGCGTGGCACTGCGATATGTCGACAACTTATTTAGTGGCAAAGGTTAAGGAACCTCGCGGTGTCTGTGAACAATTAGTCACAAAGGACTATAAGTGTCTTATTTACAAAAATAAATCGGCCGATCTTAAAATTTATATTTAAAATTATAAATTTTAAGTTCAGCCACGTAAACATAACATGTCGCCGAGATAAATACAATTTGTCAATAATTTCCTTCGGTTACATTGTTGAAGTTTTAATAATGATCTCTAACGTTTTAGAAAATGTTGTAAAGCCTATATTCGTCAGAGATAACGTAGGATTAAATGAAAATGAAAATGAACAATCGTTTATTTCATCATTTTTTTTGTTACACACTAATGGCAAGGGCCCCAGTACTAGGTTGATGACCTATATTACTGGGTGCCCCGCTATTCCACCACGGCAATCTTAGTTATGTAACAAAACAAGAAAATAACTATTAAAAATAAAAGGCATGCAATTTTGTGTGTGTATGCGTTCGTGTTTGTGTGTGTGTGTGTGTGTGTGTGTGCGCGTATGTGTGTGTTTGTGTGTATGTGTATGCCTTCGTGTGTGTGTTTTTTTGTGTGTATGTGTGCATGTGTGTGCGAGCGGGTGTGTAGGTGTTTATGTGTGTGTGTGTGTGTGTGTGTGTGTGTGTGTGTGTGTGTGTGTGTGTGTGTGTGTGTGTTATTTAAAGATTAATTCCTCCGTATCTTCATATTTTAGATCATTCAAAAAATTTGTAATACAAGATTTAACTTTAAGTCGTGTCATAGGGTATATTTTGAGTCCTCTATTCATTTTATTGTACATGTAAGATGATTGAAATAAAAATTGGTTTTTTGTCCAAACTTTGTTTTGCATTTAGGGATTGGTCATATGTTGACATTTCTTCTGTTCGTTCTTTGATCGATAGCATAGCACGGTAACCTGTCCAAGGTCAACCTGTCCAAGGTTGCCGTTCTATGCTATCTTAGAATACAATTCATATATAAATTTGGCGGATAGTCAAAAGTTCACAAGATTTGTATAAATGAAAGGTTGAGTGGCGCATACATGTCTCAGTCATTTAAACACCCATATAAGTTTTTGAATCTGCTCCGAAACACCGTCTATGTGATTCGACCACCTCAGATGTTGGTCTATTACTACAACAAGATATTTTATATTTGTCGATCTATTAATGTAAGCACAGGAACATGGCAAGTGACTGCAGTTATGCAATTTAAGATTAAAATTTGAATTGTGTTATGAACTTTTGTTAATGGAAAAAGGTATATATTTAGTTTTCTCAACATTTAACGTAAGCAAATTTGTTTCTCAATAATCATCAACTTGAGAAATGCCCATTTCTGTTAGTTCTTTAAGACTATCCCAAGTCTTTGAATATGAGGGCAGTGTCATGTCATGTAATGGCGGTCAGTTGGTGCCTCAGTAAGTACCAGGGATTTCGCTGGAAGTGGTATTTTTATCGTCATATGTGGTCGTACCACATTTTATCACGCGTAGGAAGTCTATGTCCCGAGAATGGTCCGTAACATGCCAGTGACACAAGATAATTATGTGAATTAGGATCTGAAGCATTAGGCTTTATGTCCATATTTATGTCTCCTGTTATTATTACGTCTTGAAAGCTTCTACAGTTGTGTAGCAAAGATTGTAGGGAAGTGACGAATTCCTCAGTGTACCTTATTGATGTACCAATTATAAAAATCTATGGTAAAGTATGTATAAGATAGGAGTCATTTTAATGGAAGGTTCAGTGTTTTTTTTTTTTTGTGAAGTGTGTGTTATACCTATTATTGACTATAGGTATGGGTTTATTTTCATTAAGGTGGCATTCGATCATTACAATTTGTTTCAAGTTGACATAATGTAACATTAAACTGCTCCTAGTTTTTATATATTCTCCTTATGTCCTGTGTTAAATGAATTAAACTGCTAGCAGCAGACATGTGACCGGAACAATCTTCCAGACGACTGGTAATTGATTGACCTACCTGAATATTATCTATTTTATTTTGATGCTGACTATGCATTAAAATATTGAGTATAATTTATATAATACATATATATGGAGTAAGTATAAAAAAATTGATTATTTGCTAAGGCTAATATTCGTAACGTAGTGATTAAAATGAAAAAGTATATTTATATTCGTATTAGTATAGTTTGTTTATAAACCAGGCACGGAGAATAAGAGAGGGGGAGGGGCAAACAGAGTTCAGAAGATGCTAGGCTAAAATCTATTCGACTAGCAGGTACACAGAACTCCATGTTGCCTACTCCATGAGGGTTCGGCGAGCCTACTAAGTGGTGAGTTTGAACGCACACCTTTTTATTTAATTTTCACGTGTTAACTAACATTATTTTTAGGCTGTTTTTAATTATATTTACTTATATTCATATAAGGTCTGAAAAAGTATCTTATTACTTGCAGTGCAATGCGATAATAGTGCCAGTATTTCTCGTCAGCGTTATTTTTTAATGGCTTTGCCCACCATACGTTCCCAACGCTGCTATACCTGTCTGGCCGGGCTCGAGAGCGGCGACCACTTAAGACCCTTTAACATGATCCCAGGAGTCCGAAGGACAAGCTAAGAATGTCCTGGGACCAGCAACGAATTTAATCAGCAGAAAATAGGAGACGAGATGTTAGAGGAATATTAAGTAATTCCGATTTCTCTCCTTAATCAAACCGGGTACAATACAAGATTGATTGATTTATACGAGTCAAGAAAAATTGATGGCAGCGAGGTAAAGCCCAGCTGCTGTGCTCCACGTCGGTGTTATTTGAGAAGATACCCTTTGTGATTCCCGTACCACGGTTAAGTCATACAGCCATACCATTTGATCCCATTAGAATTTTGCATCTACTAAAGGCGGTTAAACTTCTTAGCGACTCCATCCACATGCAGCATTTGGAATAAAAGTTAATAGAAACTCTTTAAATTCAAATTTAAATTAATCTATAATCATTTCCAAAAGGCTCCTTGAATTGGCACTTGAGTTGAAATGGAATTTGATAATGGTATTAGAGTTCCTAGGAGAAAGTTTTTTCCGTCATCACATCTAAGGATATTATATAATTTGTACGATTCTCTAACCAGGTAAAGTTTGTTCTGAAAATAGTTTCATACTGCCAATTGGTAATGGCTTAAATAGTTAGCATGTCGGCTAGTCTAATAATGGTGGAAATGCTATGCAGAATTATAGGAAAACACGCTAACATTAGCTATCTTACTATCATTGAAAGGATGATATTAATATAAGAGGATGATTTGCTTACAAAATACACATGTTATTACATGTGTTGGAAGAATATTTTCTTCCACAAAGTAAAAGTGAAATTTCAGAAAATAACCTCTTACAAGGAAATCGAGAGATAGAAACCCAATTTTGTATAATATGCTAAAATACTCATTTGTACCAGTTATCTTTTACCAAGTTTCATTTTTTCGTTTGCATTGTATTTAACTCCTTCTTGACAAATTTAACGATTGACGATCTGACAGCAGTACCCGTTACCTTTTCTCGACACACGGACAGATAGAAAAAGACAAAGTGCTCATTTAAGGGTTAAATTTGTACTTCTGGGGTACCCTAAAAAGCATTATTTTATTCGAGTGTATTGCGTTATTTGATTTAGTCCACAGTTGAATTCCCGTATAGCATATATATTGTTAAGTTTCAATATTTCATTCCTAACTATAACCATTTATGAGAATAATGTATATATTTGAGCAATGTTCACAGAAACCTATAAGTCAGAGTTGAAATTTAAATTATTATTATTATTATTATAATTTTGTACTAATAAGCGAATAAAAAGTACAGTATTTGCATGTACATATCAAATTTGTAAGAGATAGTGCCATACTGCTTAGGAGGAGGCAGTGCCATGCATGGTGCATGACACTACATCCTCCTTTGCAGCGGAATTGGGCCGGCGCAACCGGGAGGTACCCCTCACTCGCTTGATACCGCCGTAAAGCGGCATTTTCAGTTTTACTAAAATATGGATTCTCTTCCTAAACTTCGGAATTATAAAATATGTCATTCCGAATTATAAAATGGCAATGGGCTGGTCCCACACTCAGAAGAACAGATGGCAGATGGGCCAGTTAGGTACTGGAGTGGAGGCCGCGTTTAGGAAAACGAAGTGTTGGTCGAGCGTTCACCAGGTGGGAAGATGATCTCAGTGCAGTAGATGCTCGGGGATGGGGATGGATGCCAGCAGCAGGAGATCGGTCGTCTTGGCGTTCATTGAAAGAGGCCTATGTCCAGCAGTGGACCGATAAGGGCTGATAATTATGATGATATTATTCCTAAGTATTCCATTTATAAATTCAAAATGTACTTAGGTACCGAGTTTCTGGAAGTTTCTGGAACTTTCTTGTATATTACACCAACACAAAGACATAACTCACCATGTCAAATCCAGTATATAGTAAGTTAAATTATTATAAGCTTCATGCTCATCGTTCCATTCACCTTTTGTTAAGGACTTTGCAATGGTTGGTTAATTTGGAATATCATCATCTTGATCTGTGTGTGAGTGTGTGTCGTGATTGACATTTTTTTGAGAATAGAATTATTCATTTACAAAATGAAATGAAGTTATAGACACAGCCTAGTTACAATAAAGGTACATAAAACTTACCAGAATAGTGGGTAACTATTTAAAAATATTTTTTATAATATAATTATAAAATATAATTATTCGCTTTATTGTCCCCCTCGGTTTAATTGGCTTTCCCAAGGTTTCTAGGTCTGCTGAGCTCTACCCCTACAAGGCCACTTTTAGAGTAGTATTATTGTAACCAAGAAACGAAAATTACTAGGCCGATCGCAATAGGTCTTTTAGATTCGAAAGAGGTTTGCAACAGTTATACTTCGTTAGAGAAATCAGAATAAAGCTTGATAGGCTTTGATAAATGTAAAAAATTATATCCGCCCACCATCATGAGAGTAACTGCGCGGGGTTAATAGTAATACGTTTTGTAATCAATGAAATGTAATTAAGCACACCTTCCTTCCCTCCTCGGACCTGGGTGTAATCTGATGTATGTGTGGGACTGGTGGATGTACCGAACATGCACTAAAACCCCGCTGGTGCCATCCGCTGTCTATCCTGAACTGATCTGTCAGAAACAGTTTAGGTCGTAAAATATATCAGTTCCAAGTTTCACTCTAATCTGGTCAGTTTTCAAATAGTTTGGTTTATAATATTGGTAGGATTATTTCATACGTAATCCGTTTACAAACAATTATTCCAGTTTTAAATTGAATGAATTCAATTCATCGCTATACTGTAAAAATAACACATTAGATAATAATTATTCTGGATGGGAAGATTTATTGGGGAAATACTTCTCCGATCATCGGATCGAATAGTACTGATCAAAATTATGGATATTTGCATATAAAATTAACTAACAAAATGTTTAAATTAATATTCATGTTTTTAACAATGGGAGCAGAAGAAATTCATTTCTATAAAAGTATATATATATATTTTCATATATTTCATATATATATTTATATAAGTATATATGTGTTTATAGAGGCCTGTACAAGGAAAAGTATAGGAATATTGCAGCTGAGATAGTGACGCGATCCCTGAAGTATGGTAACGGCTACGCTACGCAAGCTACATGCCCAACTGCGGCTGGAATTTTAGAAAATGGATTTTAACTACGCACGCGAGTTTAAGACGTCAGAGCTATGGTGTATCACTCTCTGGAGGTACAAAGTGAGTGCGTGCGAATATACACAATAGCAATAACATTATTACGTCTCAGATCAAACTCGAGACGTCACGTGGCGATGTATTTGACACACGCGGCCATATCATTACAGTACGTCTTAAGTGAGTTCCTTTGTAATATTAAACTATGATTGAACGATTCTGACAGACGGAAGACGTTCCCTTTGTGAATTGATATGTGATTATAATAATCATCATCTTATATTACGTACAAAGTATATGTTAGATACCTGTAAATTTCTTACTTGAAATCAAGTATGAACCATTAGTTCCTCTTTGAAGTCAAGATTTTGTGACATTTTACAGTCTTCTTACTTTCGAAAAAGATTAACATTACAAGAAGCGATATCTACTATTACGAGTTTAATTAATTTTGTAATAATTTGGAATTGTACAAGCAGTAGTGGCAACCTTTTCTTGTCGCAAATGCGAATAAAAGAATAGAATGTGACAACATTATGCAATGCTTTACAACAATTATTAGTAATCACTATCTTCTGCCTTCCTCTCCGATTAGCCCAATAAACTCGAATATCGCACAGAACGTGGCGGCATCATGTGCGCGTGAGGTACACCGTCATGCCAGCCTGATTGGACTTCTAATTTAAATAAAAACCTTCTTTTTACATAGAAGGACATTTTTTTATAGTATAGGGAGGCAAATGAGCAATCGGAGCCTCTTTACGTCCATGAAAGCGACGTCCATGAACACCCACATAATTACTATGCCGATGCGTTGCCCTCCAGCCCCCTTTCCCCAATGGGCCACCAGCTAATCACAAACTGCACGAAATGCGAAACTGAAGATGTCACTTTATGGTGGTATTATGTGAGCTACAGATACTTGCTAAGAGATCACTAAATCTTATAAGGGTTCGTTCATTGCAATAAAAACACTTTTACGGATATCATCGCGGTTCATTTAATTATTTAACTAGTCCGATGTTTCAGAAGCTATACAGTAACCACGGTCAAGGGTGAGATGACAGGTGTCCTGATGTCACAAATTATTAAAAGCACCCGAGGAATTATAATTATATAGTTGTGCCGATTAACGCAAACGGTACTTACTACATCTTGCTTGCTTGCAGCGAAGCTTCTGGAACGTATGGCTAGTTAAATAGTTAAATAAATCATGATGAAATCCGTAAAAGTAGTTTTATTATAATGAGTAACATTCTTGAAACATCAAGTGTTCATAAATAAATATTCTAAGCATAATATTATTATGTTAAAAATTACGCGTTCCCCTGACAATGATATGTCAAATATGTATTCAAGCTGTGACACAATGGCAACATGACAAACAAACGAGGTATTGAATATTTATAATAAATGTAGGAGTGTGTCTTTAAATTTATAACTTGGCTAATATGTCGATGCATAACTATGCTGATAGTCTAACGTTAAAAGTCTCCAATTGCTCATTTATCCCCTATACCAAAAAAAAAACTTATTTAGCCTTGCGAGAATATAACTTCATCAGATGAAAATGAGTGCTCGTCGGGCGACGAGACTAGGTTTGTGGTTAACAGGGGCTCGATCCCCTATTACACTAGAGTTATATTAATAGCTAATTTAGCTATTATTGGCATAGCCAGAGAGACGGTAGGGTCCCACGTCCCCCGCGTCGGACTTCAAGGGCAGCTCGCGCGAGTTATCTAAAATGGCTTCGACGCTGACGTGAATGAATGGCTCATGGAGAGGATCACGGCTAAACAGGTAAAAAATGTATGTATTGAGAACTAATAGAATGAAAAATGTACTTTTGCGTTTGTATTGAACAACTGCACCTTATCTATCACTAGGAAAATACTTCTTTGTCAAATTATACGCACGTTAAAGGCTTCTACTAGCTATCTGCATTGATATTAATACTAAAGGTAAACCTACAAATCGTAAAAGATCGAATTTCTAAGGTGGGCGGCCCATTACAGCCTTAACAGATGGATAGAAGTATTATTTCAATTACAAATAGCAATAAAAGCAATGGGAGGTGTCAAGAGTTGCCCGGATGGAACGGAGTTCCTTTCGATTAATAAGTGATGGAATTGTAGTATTTTCCTTTTATTATTTTTAAGTTAAAAACATTTTTATTATGTACAAAAAAACTGCATACACTTAACGAAACAAAAGTAATTTTCGCGACACTACACCAATGAAACATTATTACACAACGTTACATTATGGGGTAAAGACATCTATTAGGTTAACATTATTAAGCGCCAAGAAGTTTGATATAGTAGATCGCCTGTCATACGAATACAATCTGAACCCAGCTATTACGAGAAAATCGTACTTTGACTGGAAAAGAATATCTTTAATCACGTAAACAAATTACTTTGTTAATGACTGACACGAAATCGTAGAGAACCTGCCTTTCAATATCGCAGGTTAAGGCACTTCCATCCGTTTGCTCCCACAGAAAATCAATCATCAATAAAAGCTAAATTTTGGTTAACAAACCACTGCGAATGTAAATTTTGTCTTTGGTAAAATATCCCCTGATCAGCATCCTATTAATATATATTTATCAGCTAGTTGAATCTCAAGAACCAGATAATTCCAGTGAGGAGATATACATTATTATACTGAACATACTGAAAATAGTTTGATGCCAGTCAGACTTCATGCCTCAAGCATGCCGACGCCCATGAACATCCACATAATTTCCATGCCTATGCGTTGCCCCCCCCCCCCCCCAACTGGCCAGTCAGTATTTTTTATAAAGTTAGGTAAAAAGAAAAACTGCTAGATTCAATTAAGTACACATCTACCATAAAGCCTTGTCGAGGCTTTATGGTATCGATAAAAAGAGTACCATTGCAACCTCGTACAATAAATTCGATTATTTTAATGGCCAATAAATTCGATTTTAAAGGCCTGTGGTGGTCTGCATGGCCTATCTCCTGGTATTACATGAATATTCTCCGTTTTTCGTTATATATTATACTTATTACATTGTTATTTTCGAATATAATGCCACATTTTTTATCATTTATTAAAATATTATGATTTGTAAAATAAAAATTATCCTGAGGAACTCATATGTTGTGACTTTCTTCGTTTACATCTTTACGAAATTAACGAGGAATACCTTTTGCAAGAAGAAGATGAAGATAAAATTTACACCAGGATCGAGTCTATGAGAACAAGTTCAAAGTTGATCCCGCAACAAGTTTAATATCAGAAGTAATCGTCGGAGCTTTGAAGGTTGAAAAACAAATTTAAGACTTAAATTTAAGAATTACTCGAGATATCGAGTGGAAGATTCAGCATAATTTATTTATTCTAAAATAACGTTCTTAACATATACTTTTATAACATATATTTAATAAGTTTAAGATTTTAATATGGCTTTAGAAAGTTTAAATGAAACAAACAGTTGATAATATGGAAAGCTATTTATTACCTGTTGCGCTTTACAGTACAGTAAGTAATAACAATTAGTGTTCTAGCCATTTTCGTAAGCATCGCGAAACTTCATATGTTTGTAACATGCTGTAAGAGTTAGTGACTGTACTATCTTGCAGCCAAATTGGGCAACCACGATAATTGAGGTTCCTCCTCAGATTAACTACCGCAAGTTGACAGAGTATAGGCGTATACTGTTTTCAGGGTTCAGTACCTCAAGAGGAATAAAACATAATCCTTTTTTAGCGAAACGCCTCGAAGGATTAAGCTGAAAGTTACGTCAAATTCTAAGGTTTGCAATGTCTTAAGGCTTTGAAAAATCATATGTCTAAGCCAATGCTTTCAAAATATACTGCTATTCCGTGTTCGTCTAGATTTTTGTGTATGTAATATTATATGAAGCTTCCGTGTATTGTGTAGTGCTCTCTCATAAACAAATACTTAATCTATATTTATTTATGTACATATTTTCTATGGGATCACACGACAATAAGACTTGTAGGGTAGGTACTTACACTTAACTTAGCACCATACAGTCTGGGAAGACAAACTACAGTACAAATATAGAAAATGTAGCACAATCGCTAGTACCGTAGACCCCATAGAAATATGCACATCGATGGCTGTTATGTGTGTTCTGATTACATTGATTTAGAAGTATGATTTTCTCAGTGCCTTAAAAATTGGTTGCCAACCTTAGTATTTAAAGTAAATTTCACCATGATCATTCCACGCGTTCTCGAGAAAAAGATAGTGAGAAGAACGGAGTTAGTAAATATACTATTCCCATACGTGCGGAACCCTCGATGTACGAGTCTGACTCGCAGTGTCGTAGGGCTGTTAGGTGATTTGTGAGTTTTTTCTAAGACCCAGGCTAAGGAGGCCAACATGTCTGTGTAATAATTAAATGAATGTCCGTAGGCGTAGTCCCCGATCCCTGATACCACCGCCGAACTTTTTGATATTAAGCGTGTCATCATAATTATCAACCAATATCCACTCCTGAACCTAATTGGCCCATCTGCCATCTGTCCTTCTATGTGTGTCACCATTAACGTGTAGTCGGATTTAATAAGGGAAACTTGACGCCCCAATCGACAAATGTTTTAATAGTTTAAATTTTTATTTTTTTGCAGCCAGCGCTGTTGGAATTAGTTGTAGAAAGTACTATTACTGCATTGCAAACAGTTAACTGAATAACAAAACATTCCACCCACGGATTCACTTCCGTATCGAAAATGAACCTGTTAGAATAAGGTTTGTAAATATATCTAGCCAAGCTTACCTCAGAAGTCATTTATTCCAGAGCACTGGTAACCCGGACCAACGAGGAGGTTTTTCTGCATAAAACTTATGGAGTGTGTCCTACTTGTCTCCTACTTTTACTTCAATAATAAAAGACTCCCTTATATAATAACAACACAACAGATATTATCTGAGTTACAATATCCTAGACTACGTGCTGGAATATATGAATGTAGTATTAACAAGTTGTCATCTTGAGGATATTCAGCTTAATTGTGATGTTACAGTAAAACAGACCTTATTTATATGTAGTGAAGGTAGTTTTGCTGTAACGGTCTCCCACTGCGATAAGCACATCAAAAGAAGTCGTGACGTAGTGTTTTGTAAATTCCCCCTTAATCCCGACCGTAATGAGGGAGTTTAATTTGGCCAGCTGCCAGCAGATAATTTAGAAGTGGATGAAGAAATCACTTTCTGAATAGGCGGTTAATACTGGGTTAAATGTTTACTGTGCCATCAGCTTCAGAAGATGGGTAATGTTTTTCGAGCATATGTGTACATGTAGATTTCTATTCTTCGCTATAGCCTAAACTGCTTAAAGGATTTTAACTTATGAGGTGTTGTTACAGTTGTTTCGATACAAATGATGATGGGTACATTAAACATACCTGATGCCGTCGATTTTTTTTGTTTTCAATGTAATGTAATATTATTTGTGACCTCACCAGACGGCTACATTACGGCCTTTATAACAATATTGCACGTTGCAGGAGAACCATTCTTTCCTACCTTGGTTCAAGCTTGTTGTGGCGGTGGGGTTCAGCAGCCTGTGAATCCTGGCGAAGGCATTGGATTCTCTTTGCACCCCAATTATAAGAACAGGGGCCTGAAGAGCAACAGGAGAAGGCGCTTTTGCGAACGGGTCAAGTGACGAGGATGGGAGCCTCACCCCATGGTATTGTTCTAAATTTGGTGGGAATATCCTGTGGTACGGGGCTACTATGCTGTGGCGGAGGCGGTCCCTTAGGGCCGTCAAATTTCCTGATGATTTATTGTTACGAGGCACCTCACGAAAGGCAGCATTGATGGCAGTCGCGGAGGTTTTTGTAGGTGTTCTGCCCTATAATGTACGGCGAGCCCCACACGTCATGGACCCCACCCAGAGTCAGTGAAGGCACGTCAGTAAAATAATCAAATTTTCCTTCTTTTTAATATTAGTATTAATTATTTACATTTTGGGTTACAAATGAAAACATATTAATATTGCAGTTAACAAAGAGTTTAATTTTTGTGCTTCAAAATATACATTGTGTAGTAAGGGATTCATTGGTCTATAAAAAATTTCCAAATAAATTGCAAAACAGTTAAAAATGTAAAATACTGTGGTTGGACTTGGTGAATCTGCTAAAAGTTATTTAGAACAGACTGCGATGGGTCCATTTAAGACGCAAGGTGCTTTGTTTTTTTTTTCCTTGTTTCTCTTTTAGTACGCTAATGGCATTCGAGAACTGAAAGCATTTTCAATGGTGTTCTAAATCTAATGAGAATGGGAAATACAAGCATTGAGTGTTATTTTTGGGATATAGAAAGGAAATGAATTTGTGTCTTATTTTAAAGCGTCGGAATAAATTTTGCATTTTTTGTGTCTTCAGTGCGAAATCATCACGAAACAACAATGCATAGATTTACAAATTACTACAGGACCACGCATTACAGGCGCAATAAAATAGCTAATCCATGAATAGTGTGGTAGAAGTTCAAGAAAGCGTTATAGAAACGTACAGTCAGCAATGTTTGGCTAAATGATAATAAAAACGATTTGATACTGAACTGTCGGTATAAACTGACTGTTTTTGACTTGTATAGGGGGACAAATGCGCAATTGGAAACTTTCAACGTTAGACTATCAGCATAGTTTTGCATCGACATATTTGCCAAGTTATAAATTTAAATACAAACCCCTACATTTATTATAAATATTCAATACATCAATGCGTCTTTTGTTTGTCATTTTGCCACTGTATCACTACTTGAATACATAATTGACATATCTGTGTCAGGGGAACGCGTGATTGTTAACATCATAATATTATGCTTAGAATATTTATTAATGAACACTCGATGTCTCAAGTTTACGCGAATGTTACTCATTATAATAAAACTACTTTTACGGATTTGATCAACAAACGGATTTCATCAAAAATTTTTACGGATTTTATCCAAAAAAATTTAACAATCCGTACAATTAGTGCCTATAAAGATGCGTTGCCCCGGATGCCTATTGGGACGTGTCATGCCCATCGAAACTATCACATGCTCATTCGAAATATCACAAAAATTCCACGAGACGTCGTAGACATAATCTCACTCACGGCTAAAGTATCCTTTAGCCGTGAGTTTCTTAATCGTAACGCTAGGTTTTGGCTAAAATATGTTTAACATTATAATCACCTAAAATAATGCAGATAACCCTGCATATATTAGTTAGTATTTGATCATATTACCGGAATCATCAACTTAAATAATTTATGAGTTTACTATCATATATTAATGAAGAGTATATTAAAATCCACGTTGACACATTGGAAATGACCAAAAGCCACCATTTATCGCGTATGTGCAATGAAAGGAACGTAATCATGAATTGATTTTCGGCTCACGTTAAATTAGGTTAAACTTGGAATTATTTTATGATTGTACATTTATACTTGATCTTATCCGCGACTTCACCTGTATAAGCTCCAGACAAAGATGCGTGCGAAAGTTATTATATCTGTACTCTAATAATTAGTGCCAGTTGTTATGTGTTGTTCTGATGTATGAGCTATGTTACTGTGAAATTTAATTTAAATCCATTCAGTAGCTTTTAAGTGAAAGGGTAACAAATATCCATACTTATTTACAAACTTTGACGTTTAGTCGTGGTATTGTATGAAATGTGCTGGACTTGTAAAAGAGCTATATACGGACATACGAGAGTCAAAATCGCTGTGTAAACTAACACGCGACTGAATTCGGTTCTAAAGTGTAAGGTGCGATGAAATTTTGCGACGAAAGCGCGGTTAAGCATTACGTTGATATTGCTCGTTCCTTTTTTCCACAATTTCACTCCTCATATTTTTATTATATCCGCCCGCTTTCAAAATTTCTTAATGTGTAAACTCTAATATTTTTTTCTTCTTTGTGTTCTTTCGAATAATTAATGAACGCTTAAATACACATTTAGAAAAATACCAAGATATACAACAAGCGTCTCAAAACAGTCTATATAAAGGATGTGCAACTGTCATGATGTTATGCACATTCTAAAAACAACTTAAGCACATGCGCGTGAGGTTGATATTTCAAGGAAATCTGAACAAGTGTTGCACATCTCGACATAGAATCTGCATTGTAAAAACTACTTAAAATCATACACGTTAGATCTATATTGGTATAAAAGATGTTTATGTACAATAACGGATGCTTTACAATGACAGTTGAATATGAAATCGTATATCTTGTATTTTAGCAAATCAATGCGCTTACAATATCTATTTGTGAGGCAAAAATAGTGTTATAGTTAAAGCATTGTAGGCGAATCTGGCCAGCAAAATATCTCTCACTCATACGCTACAGACTTAAAAGTGATACATACGCTATCGCGTATCGTGCGGTTTGTGAATTACTGATGGATGGATGTTGAGCAGCGCAATTCGTCGGCAAAGCATTTATTCGGGTGCCTCCCCATCCTACCATTCAATGGCGATTGCTCGTTTGCCGCGTCAAAGTATAAAAATAAAGTTGTATCGTAAAGATTAATTTAATTCTGACAAGAGAACTGTTAGCACACTTTTTATTCACAGGAATGAAGCCTCGGACGAAAAATCATTATCGCGCCCATCAGCTATTAGTGAGGCTGCGACTTATATCGGAGATCCATAGAGCAGGGATGAAGGATGAAGTGGCCAATCATAATCTGTTCCGGAACCATAATGACCCGGATCAGTACGACGGTTTCTTCCGACAAGATCCGCTAACCCGAGCTAACTATTACGATCCTACGCACGAATTATATCGCCGACCCTAGAACATGACCCTCGATATACCGTCCACAACAATAGAAACGTATGTCACTACATGCATCAGCGTAATATCCCCTAGAGCCGACTCACTCGTCACTCAAAGTCAAACAAACAATTCGCATCGAGACGTATCCAATTTGGAAGTGGTGGGATATACGGCGTTCTCAAAAGCGCTAAGTGTCACTACCGCTATCGGATGCTCCTTGCTCATTCTAAAAGTAATCACATTCGCTGGAGTGAATTGTCAAAGGAACAAAACGAGATCGCACGTTAAAGTATTACAGCAACAGAAGAGGAATCATAACTCAACACTCGGTAGTGTTACTTCGAAACATCAACATTTTTTCGTCGGCCGTTCTCAAAGTTCGAACACAATTGTAGATCGATCATTAGGACAAATTCGCGTTTATCGTTATGACAAATCGAGTGCCCCACTTCACAAGCTCGAATTGTACGAACATTTGTCATACGGGAATTCAAATGTCGAATTTGAAACAATCGAGCCCAACAAATAGAGGCCAGTGCACAACGTTACCGAGAAAGGTTGGTTTCAGTTATCAGAATCAGATTTGTAATTCGTCGAATTGTATGACATTGCCTAAGAATGCAAAAAAAAAATATTTACAATTATGTATAAAGTGATATTGATTGTTGTGATAAAGACGCAGTTCACTGAAAGTGCATAGTTGTGAATATCGGAATGAAAATGTAAATAAAGTGACATAAAACTACTTAGTGTAAATTTTGGTGAATATGATAGGGTAAAAGTATAACTTCCATTAAATGTATTCACGAGAACATTAATTTAAGGATGAATCAATTACTTATATACTTCCTATGAAATTACAAAAAACGACTAAATGTGGACATTTGAAAATTACTTCTAGTATTAGAATGTTTAAAAGAAATGTAAATAATTTAGCAATTAAAGACTAAAAGCTTAAACATTGCGTGTCAAATTGTCTACTATATTCACCTCAATATTAAAAAAAATGTTATATATTTTATTATTGTTTATTGATTTCTCTGTTAATTTATCTTCAAGATTAAAAAGTACTTATGTTCTTGGAGCATTGACTGTTGCTTGTTGTTAAGAGGTACCTAAATAATTTTTTTTTTTAATTCCCGTTATATGTATTGGTTATATGGCGTCACAGGTATGTTTCTGAAATCTAAATGCATGTCTATTACTGTTATTCTTACTAATATGAGGTAACTAATTATATTGGTTGTCATATTGATCGATCCATAACTATGCTATTCATATATACTCATATATATAGCTACTCACATATATAAAAACTACACAATAGATTTGCAATAAATTTGTGACAGACTATCTGGAATTCTGAAATGAATTTTATCTCGTAAATCATTATTTATTATAATATAATTGATGTGCATGTCACAAGGGTGAAACCGAAAAATGTTAAAACACCCTGTCATTATTTTTTGTTTAAAACACATTTGAGCCACATTAGTTGGGCCACCCATTGCTCTACAAACCGTAGGAAAGCGTGACACTTTAGACGTTACAACTGTTCAGTCGTGCTGGCTCGTTTCGAATGTAATCCTGTAATAGCACTCCAGTACTGTGATCACTTTATTTACCATTTAGCTTCCATTGTGACCTTATTTTTCACTTTTCGGACATGTTACTGACATATTCCAACCCTCAGATCTGTATCCGACCACGAACAATACGGGGCCGCTATTTCCCGGCCCTTATTTAACGATACATTGACGCAAACTAAGGTACAAGCGTTAGTGATTTCTATCTTGTGGTAGAATTGGCATGCTTTGTTAGTTGTAGTGGTGTACTAAGAGTCAAGTTACATTAATAATAATAATATTATAATATCTGTAGACTTATCACTGTGCCTGTGCTAAACGCCGTAACTACTTGTGTTACAGATACTAGACAACGGGAATCCATTTAAGATTCTTATTATTAATACATATTATGTAAAATGTAATACATATATCTATATAAACGTGAGCTATGTGGGATTCGAACCCGGGACCTCTGGTGTAACACACGGACTAACCACCACTATACCAACATAGCCAGCCGGTCACCCTACCACATTACGGTAAAATATTTTTTGTCTATCGTTTCAATGATATTATGATTAGGTACTTTTTAACCGACTCGCGTACATACGCACATATGTTGAAATATAGATTTATATGTCCTGCCTTCGCTTAACGAGTTTTAAATATGTCTATCGTAACTTCCTCGTGGTCTAGTGGTATCATGTTCAACCACAAACTTATGATCATGGGTCCGAATCCCGGGTTGGAGCAAATAAAAATTGTTATTAGGATTATTCAAGTCCGGAATTTGGGAGTCCAGGGACTGAATCATTGCCATTTCTGTCGGATTGCCGTCCCTTCGGAATAATTGAATAAAGGGTGCACTTATGTCTGCGCAAACGTTTGTGCACGATAATATTATGTCCTGCGCAGGTGGATCTTCTCAGTAGATACGGCCACTGTAGCCGAATTTCGGTTAGGATGTTATTAATAGTATATATCAATAGATTCGTCTTGATAACTCGGGTGATATATTCAAATATTTGAAGTAGTCGAGTCTCATGTTTTTAATTTAATTGTAAATTACGCGCCACAGTTGTAATAGCCCTTTCATATTATTGGACAAGTGTCCGATAGAGATTTATTGACATTGATTATGGAGTTGAATAAAAAGTGCTAATACGAGTATTAGCTCTGTCTTTTTAGCGAAATAAAGTTCTGTGTTGAAGCCAGAATGGTTTTATACGAATAAATCGGACCTGCATAGCCTAAGCACATAAGCCTGGTGGCAGCAGTTGTGTGTGTGAGGGGCCCTCGAAGAGGATTTTAAACAGCGCCTTCTGTCTTAGGATAGTGTGATACTTAGCCAGGTTCCGTGTGCACACTACGATACGTTATGGCGTAAGAGATCCTAAGAACCTGACTAGGCCAAATTAGCACGATAGCTAATGGCGAGGGGTAATGCCTCTAGTTTAACACTCGTATTTATTGATGGTTATGCCGCCGTGGTTAATGCGTCGTGTTCATGTACCTTCTCTTAATCATTTAATCATGTAATCTGCTAGATATGGTAGTTGGTTTGCTCTCGATAAGGGCCGGCACGACTATTGAGGTATTATATTTGTTCACATTATCATAAAGGGGCATCTGTTCTGTCGCGTTTTTTGTGGTTTACGATTTTCAACTATACCAATGAATATATAACATCAAAAGGCTCTGACTATTATTTGCCCACCTAAAGTATAAAAATATTCCATTGTACTGCTTATATTAGATAGCAAATATATATTGACGTCACCTGTACATACAAAAGCAATGTGCTTACACTTCTGATGCAGTTCGTCGTATTCATCCCAGACGATGCTCTTGAATTTGTTGCGCTCTCTTGATATAGGCAGTCCTGTTTCCTGCTTCTGAGCCTCGTTTGGATTTCTGTGAACAAAATATTCTATCAAAAACAAATGTAATGGAAAAACTGGTTGCCTGCAAGTAGGTTTACAGTCGACAGTTATTGATATATTGATTGTCTACGAACGTGTCACCTGTTGAAGCGCAATAGTCTACTCTCTCGCTCGCAGGCTCCTCCTAGTTGGAACATTACTATGGCTCAGAGCGTCATACTTTTTCGTGCGTATAGTATCGTTTCAACTTTCAAGAGTCTACGTAGTAGTACTACGTAGTCGCGTCAAAACAAAAAATCTGACTATTTTAAATATATTTTAATTTATCCCACGTTAGTCGCCTCTCCCGTTATCAAGATGAAGCCATCGACGCCCGATACGTTAAAACTCGTGAAGCCGTTCGAACTGTGGAATGTTATAGAAGTAGTAACAGTCGTATAAATTTATACAAATACATAAATTGGCTTGGATCGGGACAGATACAGATTATAATCACGAGTAACATTATTTTAGTATACATTCCGGCAAAAAATACTCGTGGGCCTGCCGAGGAAGGGGGACGGAAAACCAGTTTCCGTATACCTCCCACACAGGCTAGAAAAAAAAATCACTACTAATCCATTTGACTTCATTTTCACAGGTTATATACATATATACACTTCTCCCTCTCGCTGGACGCTGCAGACGGACATCGCCGACACCACACGGGCGGTACCGAGTGGGACGTGACAACCCCGTTGCCACGCTCCCGCAAGGATACGGCCCGCCGCTTCTCCCGTGACACCAATATCACGGCCAGGACCCATCTTTTTCATTTTTTTCTTTCTTTTCTTCTGTTTGTCGCGTCTGACCTTTGACCTTGACATTTACTTTTCCACCAATACACCGTATCGTAAACACATCGTGCGATTCGGTGCCTGTCCATAGGGCCATCATAGGAGTGGAACCATACACGTTTCCCAGTTCGCTCTGGGACCTGTGAAAGTGCCCCGACAAATGGATAGACGCCGATCGTACAAAGATACCAATAGCCCAGGCACATAAACATATGTGCATACGCACTCAGAGGTCAACATGACCTCGCATCAACCACAGCCTCGTATTAACGAGGCTCGAACAACACATCTCCAGTAGGGAGCTAAGCTCCGGTCTGGAACCCCCTCGACCCGGCAACGGGAAGAGTGCGAAGACGAAACGAGTACTAAGTAAAATATGAAAGGAAATTTTGTTGGAATATTTAGATATTTCCACATATAAAAATGAACATAATAATAATGCACTACTAATATCTAAATTTTTTTACTATAAAAATAAACTTTACCTTAGTCTACGACTAGTCTAGTAGTCTAACGAGCAACATAGGAATAATTTTCTAGTTCGGGCCAGGAGTTTCTGTGATTATCCACAGGAGGACAAATGAGCATTAGGAGCAGTCTGATGACCGACGCACATAAACATCCGCCAAATTGTTAAGCAGATGCGTTTCGTATTTACTTGTCATAACAACAGAGAGAATTATTAGATGGATCAAAAGTGTACTTAATGTCGATATTACTTTGCAAATCAATGAACAAAATATACATAAACGTGAAGCGCGTTTCCTTATAAGTTATAAGATTTACTAGGAATTTTATTAAGGAATGTATTGTAGATCAGAATATCCAATAATATTTATTTAAAAGTCATGTTTTTGTTACTTGAGCATTGTCACCATCCTTGGTCTGGTAGTCAAATACGTAGAAGCAGGTGTTTGATCCAGAGTCAACTGAAGTTTCACTGACGTTGACAAAGTCGCCGGTCTGCACTGGCGGGGCTACGTACTGGGCGTCAGTAAGTGCCAAAACCGCCGCATCCCGAGTGTTTATTGGATGCTGTAAAAAAAGAAGATCATAAGTTTGGTATGACATTATGCTACACAAATTATTATGCTTGGGGTACGCACATAAGAATATCCCAGAAGTGGGCTTCACCATTGAGAGTGATCGGTTCTTAGGAACCCTTTTACATTGCATAAAAAGCAAATTAAGCCTATATATTTTAACATTGTGCAAAAATAAAAGATAAATGAACGGCAATCTATATCACGGTAGTAAAAGACAAAATTATTGGTTTTGGAATGTTCGGCTCGTCGCATAACTTAAAAATATTTATAAAATATTGATAAAATCTGTGAAGTTTGTTTTAACAAACTTAAGTTTCTTCTTAGAACCTAAGATATTATATATATATAAGAGTTACACATAAAAATTATAATTGGTGTTAGTATTGATTTAGTGTAATTAGAAACAAAACAAGCAAGTATACTATAATATTTATAATAAATCGAACAGTATTTGATGTATAATATGAAATTATTGTCGGACTATAATTCAGTACTGCTCTAGAACATGGTACAAGCTCATGTTGAAATGAGATTAATTAAATTATGTGCCAATTTCAAATGTGAAATAGTATTTATTTGTGTTCAAGTACTATATAAGTGTTATATATTGTTGGTTGCTTTTGGAAATATCTGTATCGCATAACGTTTGGTAGTAGGAGAAACAACACGATAGTGGGTAGATTACTCTGTTATCTAATTCTTATTATTTTGATTACAAGGGGGCAAACGATGTTTTGTATAAAAAACGTATAACGGACGATTGCTCACACTAGAGAACCACTTGGTAGAGCTGGTGGTGGAAGTGGGAAAAATCAGATGGCACATTCTGGGGCTATGTGAACACCAAAGAGAAGGCGAGGATAACATAACTCTGCCATCAGGTCACCCATTCCACTTCAGGGAAGGTGACACTCCATGATAAGGCCGCGTGGGATTCCTCGTGAATAAGTCCCTCGAAGGCAAGATCGTCGAAATGTCTAGTGTGTCGGTTAGGGATATATCTTAAACTTAAACTAAATAGAGGTAAAGCCCTAAAGTGATACAAGTATATGCATCATCCTCGACACATTCCGATGACGACGTGGAGAGAACCTGTGAGGATGTCTCAAAGGCCTTACATAACACCTATAAGGCCCACTTCAACGTTGTTATGGGGGACTTCAAAGCCAAGGTTGGAGTACGAAATGGTGTCAAATCGAGTCTGGGACCATATGGAGTTGGAAATTGAAATCGCAGGGGGCTAATGCTGGTAAACTTCCTCGTGAAAGAGGGCCTCTTCTTAATGATCTTCTATTTTAAGAAGAAACCACAAAGGAAGTGGACATGAGAGAGCCCCGATACTGCAATAAGGAACGTGAATGACTTTATTATGATGGACCGTAAGCATATATTTAAGGTTGTCTCCGTGGTCAATAGGTATAAAACCGAAAATGGGCGTGTCTGATTAGCACTGTTGAAACTCCGACCTAATTTCCGACGAACCATGGTAGGTTCCGAAAAATTCCAACTGAAATAACAAAACCGGTTTGATGCCCTAAATATGTCGGAACGACAATGGTAATTGGCGTACCTCCCAAGGCATGCCTTGGAAGTGACGTTTTGTGACTTAAGAAGGTGACTACTCACTTCTTCAAAATTACAGACCAATTTCACTTCTCGGCCATATTTACAAGTTGTTCTCAAGTCTTGAAGAATCGTCTCACCACAAAGCTTGACGAATTGCAATCACCGGAGCAGGGAGGGTGTCGTACCACCATACACCACATTTTCACCATAAGGCATGTTGTCGAGTCAAGTGAGTACAATCGGCCGCTGTGTCTTGCCTTTGTGGACTATGAGAAAGCTTTTGGATGTCATGTAACCTGGGATGTTCTGGAAGCTTCACAGAGATGTCAGGTCGATTGGCGATACGTCGAAGTACTGAGAGTATTTTATAACACTGCTTGTATATCCGTTCTGATTCCGGGAGGTCAAACAAGGCTAATACAATTGCATCGACGAGTGCGACAGGGGAATATCATTCCTCGAAATGTTCACTCGTGCTTTGGTGGATGTCTTTAAGACTTTAAATTAGGCAGAATGCGGCATAAATATTAACGGCAAGTACCTGTCACATCTTCGTGTCGCCAAGGATGTTATTGTGTAGGCCGAATCGTTGGTGAGTTTGCAGGAAATATTGCACAATCTTAATGAATCCTACCGAAGTATTGCCCTTAGGATCATCTTGGACAAGACAAAGTTCACGTTCAACGAACACGTTCTGCCTAGGCCGGCCAACGTCGATGGTGCTATTCTCAAATGATGAGGTAATCACGGGGAGAATGTCTTCAAGCTCTGCGGTCCCGTAAATACGGGGCCGAAACATGGTCTCTTAATTTGGACTGGTCCGTTCGCGCCAAGTTCGCGGTAGCTCGACGGGCTATTGAACGTGCTATGTTGTACGTTTCTCTGTCCGATTGAATTCGTTACGAAGTCATAAAGCAGATAAATAAAGTATCCGATATCGCGCGATAAGTAGGCTCGCTGAAGTGGGCAGCAAGCAAGCAATGGGCTGGTCACACACTTAGAGGAAGAGATGGCAGATTGGCCAGTAAGAGAGTAAGCTCCAGAGGGTCCGGCCTTCTCCAAAGAGGACGCTGGTCCGACAACCTAGATCAGTCCCCTTCAATGACAGGGCTGTACAAAGGGGTCACATTCCCATACTTATCCCTGGTTCCTTATAGAATCCAACATCAACCGGAATAGATAGTGAATATGTCGCGTTTCATGCAGTACATATAAATGGTTTTCGGCGAATTTCGTAATATTTTTCCTAGTGCTAAATTATATCGGAAATATAAGGACTGCAGCCTCGGAATAACGCGACATTAATATACAAATAAGAAAAGAAGTGGTTTAAGTATCTTCTATTTAGAAAATGATACTACTTTTTTATCTATTTACCAAATTTTACGAATTTACAATCAATATTTTTAGTTGACAACATTATAAACCAATTAGGTTTGTGTTATCAGCGTTTAAAAAGAAAGTAATAAATCATTCAAATACTTACTACTAAGGAGAGAATGGCGTGATGAATGAGGAACCTAGCAGTGATAGCTATTGCGCGTTTCGCGTGTAACCGATGTCTACACACGGTGTTAGGGAAGGAGGGCAACGCATGTGTATTATTATACGGACGTGTTAGTAGTTGTGTAAAAGCGTGTGGAACCCCTGTTTTATAGTAAAAAAAATCTTATTATTATTTTTGGTTGTTACTATTACTACAAGTTAGAGTTTCAGTAAGAGATAGGTAACTTCGGCATAGTCACGGATGTTCTTGGGCGTCAGTAATCGTAAAACGGCTCCGATTTCTCGTTTGCGCCCTATACTATGTTTGTTTTTATTCACTCTACAGAAGGTAAATAATATGGAATATATTTTGGATGAGGTAGTGCCATGCTGCATAGGAGGAGGTACTGCCATGCATGGTGCTTGACACTACATTATCTTAGCAACGAAATTCGTCGTCCGGCATGAGCGTGGAGGTACCTCTCGGTCACTTGGTACCATCGTAAAATGACATCTACGATGCCATTGTTGTTTCATGCGGCTTGTGAGTAGCCGGTGGCCTATAGGGAGAGTGAAAAGGAGTGCAACGCATCGGCATAATTATGCTGATGTTCATGGGCGTCAATAGTCGTTGAAAGGCTTCGATTACTCGTCTGTCCCTCTGTACTAAAAAAAAAACGACAATAGATGTATAGTAAATTTGGATACCTTATAATCTTGTCTCGCCGCTCACCCTCAAACCCAATTTGTATATCTTGAGCTAAGAATTTCCAAAGCGCTTCACTCGTTACCACTGCAAATAGCAAATCATATTTGTTTTGTCCCCCTCTTATCCCAAATATCCTATCGCCGCTCCTTTTGTCCGATTTAATATTATTGATACCGGACACGCTCGTGAATCCTTGAAGATCGTTCGGAATGAAAAACGTTAGTATTTTTTTCACATAATCAGTCTTTACTATAACGCCATCTACCGACGCCCTGATGCCGTTAAATAACTTGATGTACTTATTTCTGCCGATATTAACTCTAGTAGAGGTACTTCACGTAGACAATCGACTATTAGTTCATGGTCCTTTACGATATCGTCGAGTAGAATACAATTGGATTGCCTGGCGAGTTGGACGGAATAGCTGACGGGGTCTTCTACAAGCGCCCAGGAACTTAAAGCGGAGCCGGATAATAGGATTACTCGATGAAACAGATCTGAGACAACATAATATTATTATAGCTCAACACTTAAACCTATATTTGTTAGTAATTATTTTGCAAATTTGGTGCTTTCGTTTCTCAACACTTAACATAAAGTCTTGGCTGATAGATAAAATTCATCATTATTATAATGTTTTAGTAGTGTTGGGCAACCTCATCTGTGGAGGTGGAGTGGGTCCCTTAGGGGGCTGACTAGCCGTCGAGGTGCCCTGATGATTGTTGTTCCGGGGCACCGCACCAAGGTCGGTACTGGTGGCACTCGCGGTAGTTTTTGTTCGGCAGTATCATGTGCCGCGTGTCCTTGCACACTACTGGATCCCACCCAGGGCCGGTGAAGGCGCGTAAATGCGTTTCCCCGCATCAAAAAAAAGGTGGGAAGACTATATCCGTGCAGTGCATCCGGGATGGATGCAAATAGCAGGAGATCGATATATTTTTTTCCTTTCATTTTACTTCATATCTTCAATGTTTCCTTGCAGCTATCCACTGTAACTGAAATTCTGACTAGCGGCACTTTAGAAACTATCTACACTGTTTAGAGATTTTCGTGACGAAAAATATTAAGAAGGTTCTGTTTAATTCAAGCAGCAATCTAATTATGCGAAACTCCTGTGCGATAGCCTCGTCGCTTTTAATTTTAGTTAACTCAACATTTTCTTATTGCTTTTGAATTTTGTGAATTAATGTTAAAAGAATTTCCACGCTACCGTCGTCGTAATAAAACAAATTTGTAACAAGAAAATAATTCAATTATAATGACTTTCAGTTCTCTGTGCATCCAAAAGATTGCATTGTTCAAATTGATATCATAGAAGGCTGCACCCGTGAGTAAATTATATACTAAAGTCTAAAACATTTTTTCGGAATCTCCTAACACTGGGTTTGTCAAAATTAGTTCAGTAGATTTTGTGAAAATTGATGACATATAGGCAAGTTTTTGGGAATTTGTTTTTTAATAAGTGTAGATTGAGAAATGAATAATTAAGAGCACTTTAATAATGATTATTTTAGTTCCATGAGAATGTTATAGTAGGTGTGACCACTAAGTGCACTAGCAAAAGCTGTAGATGTTAACACAAAGTTTGGGTCTTCTCTAAGTATTATTGTTACACAAAGACGCGGATAAAGACATCAGTAAACTGTCGCTTACAACTTTATGTAATAAAAGCTGTGTCAAGCGATTTCACGAATAATTTCATTAACTTACCCAATATTCCCAGATGGTAATTGATGGTGATCACCACCAGGCCAGCCTAGCTAGCCAAAAAAGCGCCATCATACACCTTACCAGATTTCCACTCAAACGTCTGGCCATGTATGCATGTCACCACAGGGTACTTGGCCAGGAGAGTTGCACCAACAGTAACAAAGCTCCACATTCTCATATCATTGTTAAACCTGCAGTCTTTCTTCATTAAGTAAATTTTAGGAACAGTTAGTGCCATGCATGGGTACATGACACCACATTTCTATGTAACGGAATTGGGCCGGCACAACCGGTAAAGTATCTCTCGCTCACATAATACCACCGTAAAATGTCGCGTTTCGTGCGGTTTGTGAGTAGTTGGTGGCCCATTGGGAAGGGTGGAGGGCAACGCATCGGCGCATTATGTAGATGTTCATGGGCTTCGGTAGTCGTAAAAAGGTTCCGATTGCTCGTTCGTTTGTATTCTTTAAGAAAATGGAAAGTTTCTGCTACATATTTGATTATTCGATAAATTATGTCAGAAAAAGGTACTATAGCTAAGGCAAATCAATTTATATGAATGCGACATGTTTTATACATTTGTCGATAACAGTTTATACTACTACATTTTTTCCGAAGAAAGCCAAAAGTTGGAGATCTGTATTCGATTTGTTTAAGCCTTTTGTGAGATTGGCATGCACGAACTCACCAAGTAAAAAATTAAAATTTTGTAAACCATACTTTTGTATTAATTTACATCAAAAATGTCCACCAGAAATGGTTTCACAAGTAGATCTATATATATATTATATATATGTATATATGTATATATAAAAATAGTCCTAAATCGAATGAATAATTCACATTAAAACTCTATTTAATTTGAACTTTAATACAGACTAATGTTACCCAAAGAGGCGGGAAGTGTTTACTTGTTATTTAAGCCCGGGGCTATCCGGATACGTATTGAATAACATACGAAGTAAATCTAAGCGCCATGGAAGCATGCGAAATAGGTCGCTAGATGTCCCACATTCGGATGCAAATGAGAATGGCGTGGTTGATATTGCTAGTTATATATGAATACATAATTTCCGTGACTAAGCAGTGGTTGGGACAGATAAAGTGATTGCACTCACTCCTCCAGCTATGAGCGGCGTTAATTCAATTTACAAGTTCCTTTTGTATAGAGCTGTCGGTGTTTACATCTACATAGAATTATATTTTTGGCACTTTATTTTGCTCGTAAATATTTTTTGAATTAAAAAACGGCTTTGGTTCACCACTAGTTCTCAACATTTCCACACCTGTTTTGCCAGAATCGTGAGCGGCTACCACTATGAATTCTTTGATATGATTGTAGGGAGCGAGGGAAAACTAAAAACTGTCTTGGGACTCACAACTAATTAATCAGAGTGGAGTGATAACTCAGCATCGCGGTTTTACCCACATAAATTAGTATAAGATTTCTGTCTGGTTACAGATCAATCAAAATTAGCTCAGGACATTGATAGGTGCATAAATAACATGTGTGGCATTTTCTGTTGCATGTAATCTGGTAAGTGCTGACTAACCGGCATTTATCTCGGCAACAACTCGGTAATTTTTCAAAATTAGATTGATAGATCCAACAGAACAAAGCAATAGAATAGAAAAACATTAAATCACTGCTTCACAACACCGCATGCGCATTGATAAACATAACTAAATATAATATAAGAAATAATGCATATTTAGTTTATTTTTCTTTCCCTACAAATTTATTTGCTAATTATTTTCAAAGTCACTTTGTTCTTTTTCGATAAAATTTATTTTTTTACAGAGGTGATCTTAGGTGTACAGTAGAAGAATTGACAGCGCAATAGTCCATTGATTCACTATCAAAGTATTACAATATTTTGGCACTCAATAAAAATATGTGCAGCAGAAGCCAGAGCATAATGAGAACTATGTGAAAAAATTGACGAGAGACAGATTCTATTATCTTCATTAAAAAGTTTTTCTTAATTAAATCGTGGCCATCTGGTGTAGCATTAAGCCATTCTCTTTGTAATTTTCGAACAATATTCGACATAAAGAGACGGACGCATAAAATATGAATTAATTGCCTTCTTACATCTATTGTTGGTTCCACAAAAGCATTCGTCTCTCAGACATCCTATCGAACATATAGGGCCCTATTGTGTGCTCTGATTAAAATTGTTCGCCTGCAAGCCAAAGATTTAATTTCTTAAGTTTCATATTTTACTTTCTGAACGAGAACATAAATAACCTTTATTAAACTATTTCATAGGTTATACTTAAGTGCGCCATAGTAATAATATAACATGCTTACCGCTGTTTTAGTTTACACTAAGCAATAATATTGTATATTGTATAGCCTTTTTATAATAAAGACTTTATTACCTGAACTTCACCTTTTTTTGTTGACGAGGGGAAACGCATTTACGCGCCTTCACCGGCCCTGGGTGGGGTCCCATAGTGTGTGGCACATGATAGTGCCGAATACCCACAAAAACCACCGCGAGTGCCATCAGTGCCGCCTTTGTTGAGGAGCCCCGGAACAACAAGTCTACAGGGCACGGCCAGTCAGCCCCCTAAGGAACCAACTCCACCTACAAAGATAGGGTTTGTCCTACACATACTATAATACAAGACAACCCCACCGACTCTGGGACAGTGCAATGGGGTGAGGGTCCGTCCTCGCCCCTTGTCCCGGGCGCAAAAGTGGCACCTCCTATTGCTCTTAGCTCCTCTCTTCTTATAAGACGGGTACCGAGAGCGACTCCTCCTCCTGATCTTTAAGCCCCTTTTTCTTATAAGTGTGCAAAGTTCAATTGTCTTCGCCTGGGTTTACTCCAGGCTACTAAGAACCATGGTGGGGATTGGACGGCTACGGCAGCCATTGTTATAGACTCTAGCCAAATGCGCATAACCAGAGGGGACACAAATGCACTGTCTATTCTCTAATTTTCATATTTCGATGGTACGGCAGTTTAGACTGCCGTACGCAACCAAAAGTAATCAAATAGATAATAGTTTTAAATGACTGATTCTAATGTTTAAGTGTATAATAATAAAGTCAGATCAAAATTAGTGGTCATTATTGCGATTTTAAATTTACTCTATAAATTTACTGTTAGTGTTTGCATAGACTACAAAGGCTGGCAAGCCTGAGTTTCGAAACCTTTAGTACTGAGCCTTAATTAAATATATTGATTTTCAGACGAAATCATTACCTAGACCAAGTTATTAGAAACCTAATTAGGTGACGTTGCTTAACCAAGGCGAAATTCATGTCGAACTAGCACATTCATTAGGCCAATTAGCTTCCATAGCATGACTATTGAAGTTAACATAAGTACGTTTACGTAGGGACCAAGATCAATAGGAATTCTTTTTATAGGATAAGGGGCAAACGAGCATCGAAGCCTTTGTAAAGACAAACGACGCCCAAGAACATCCACATAATTGCTACGCCGATGCGTTACCCTTATATGTTATATAATGAACACACACACATAATAAACCTACATAAAAGTAAAGCTTTTTCACCCGGGACTTGAAAGCGATAGCTGATGGACTCTGTTGTGTGTTAGCGGGTATCATTATACTGCTGAGCAGCACGGACTGTAAAGGAATTTTCGTAAAATAAAGAGCTAAGTTAAGGACTAGATGGAGCTTTCACAGCACATGATCGAATAGGCCTGTTGATCGGAGGAGTGTAACAAAAGTATTCGGATAGGTAAGGGGGCGAGGAAGAATTAAGGAGCTTAAATAAAATAATTACGATATGCAAGTTCCTTCGATGGCGGATCGGGAGCCATTTTAATCTGTTACGAAATTCTGATATATGGTCGTATTTACGCAACCCGTAAATGTACCGAATGCATAGATTCTGTAGACGTTCGAGCTTATTTAAAAGTTCTTCACTCACATCTAAATAGCAGGTGTTTGCATAATCCAGAACTGGAATAAAAAGAGATTCTGCTAAGAGAATTTTAGAAGCGAAAGGTAGAAAAATTTTCAACCTCTTTAATGCATGCAAGTAGTAGTGCAATCTCTCACTCACTTCATTTGCGTGTTCGGGCAAAGACAAATCCGGCTCAATGATATTACCTAAATTTTTAACACTATTACTAAACTCTATGAAATTACCATTCTTTGTAATTTTGTTGTAGCAGCTGTAATATTTATTCCATCATTATTGATCCAACGTGAATTAGCAAAATTTCTGCTACTTACACGTTTTAGGTAATCTAGTATTTACATGTTTTAGGTAATCTAGTATTTACATGTTTTAGGTAATCTAGTATTTCAGTAAGCTCTGATCACTGTAAGACACACCACCTACTTTTCATAGTATTGACAATGGAAAGGAAGTTTGTGAAGGCCACACGCGTATCAACAAATTTAAAATGCGTTGAGAGATTTAGAAGTGAGATAATAAACAACAATATTTGCCACTTAAAGCGTTATAATAGAGCAGATTTGTCATTTAGTAAATCATTTAGTCAGATCTCTAACTGGAATGGGTAACTTTAGTAAATGGGCAACAGAAGAGATTTATAAAAGCAAGTAATGACTGTATAAGCTTTATAGTGAATATACACACAATCATAGTGAATCTTATATACATAATATTAAAACGTATTCAAAGATATTTAAACACGTTTGTTTTGCGGCTAAATCTCTATACATATGAAATAAAATAGTTGAAAAATAAAACAAGTACAACTTGGATCATAACAAGTAGTTTTTTATAGTATAGGGGGACAAAAGAGCAATCGTAAAAAAAATAAAGTATAGGGGAAAAAACTCGCCAAGAGGTATAGCCTCAAAGTGAAACAAGTATATGTACCAACCTCGACGCATACCGATGACGACAAGGAGGCAACTTATGAGGATGTACCAGAGGCCTTACGTAACACCTGTAAGGTCACTTTAATGTAGTTACGGGGGACTTAATGCCAAATTAGGAGTTCGAAATGGTGTAGAGTCGAGTCTGGGACCACCTGGATTTCGAAATCCAAAGGTTGATAAACTTCCTCGAGAAAGGGAGCTCTTTTTAATGAACTCTCGTTTTAAGAAGAATCCCCATAGGAAATGGACATGGCAGAGCCCAGATACTGTGACTAGAAACGAGATTGACTTTATTATGACGGACCGAATGCATATATTTGAGGATACCTCCGTAATCACCAGGTTTAGAACCGGAAATGATCATCGATTGGTTAGAGGCTTTTTGAATACAGGCTCTCGACGCGAGTCAGCACTCTCACCTAACTTCCGACAAACCATGGAAGTTTCCGAAAATTCCAACTGGAATTAAAAGCCAAATCAATCTGTATATACAAAAGGTAAACTTGACAGACTCGTATAACAACAAACAGCCGACACAGCTGTACCCAGAATCTAAAAATTTCCTCTCACGATATAGGTAAGTAAGCAATAAGAAAGGATTTTTAGAAATACGAATCCTTGTTTTGGGTTTAATAGCTTTTATGAAAATTGCTCACTTTATACCGCCGTAAAGTGACATCTATGGTGTGGGGTTTTATGTGGTCGGTGAGTGTCGGGTCGCCCATTGGTGGGGGGAGGTGAAAAGGAGGGCAACACATCGTCATAATTATGCTGATGTTCATGGGAGTCAGTAATCGGAAAAAGGCTCCGATTGTTCGTTTGCCGCCCTACACTCTGTTAAATATTTTTTATATTATAATGATGTACTGACGACTTAGTTACCGTTGGCTGCAAGTGGCCGTGCCGTAACGCGGGAGCTTACGATACGGTATGGTAACGGTGTCGAGCACTCGACGCGCTCCGCCAGATGATGGTGATAAATGTAAAATAATTTAAAAATATCCGTTCATAATGTTATGGAACATCTAGTAGGCACAGGTCCTTCTAAATTTTTTTTTTATGTTTATGTTGCTTTCATCTACTTGTGACCTAAATATGCATTCACCTTTACTACATTTAGTAGAGAGTCAGTTTTAGTAGGCTAATTTACGAAAAAATCTGTCTACAGGAAATTTTATAGCTGACTGATATGGCTATAAATACAAACTAGAGGTCCGCCTCGGTTTCACACGTGAATAAATTGTTACTTTAAAAAGTATCTTCCACGGGAACCCCTTTATCTATCAGTGTGGACCGCATAAACATCGGTTCAGTAGATTATAAGAAAAATGATCGCATACATATTGACACCATTTGGGGACTTTGTTTCATAACTTGTATAGATGAAACAAAATGATTACAAAAGTAATAAAGTTCCTAAAATTCCTTACTGTGCCAGAAGGTTCATGTAACACTTCATAACTTGACATCTCTGGCTTTTGATTGGGAGATATATAAAAGCATAATCATTTCCTAGTTTTTCATTAGTTAATTAACAGCAGCATAGTATAGATTATATCCTAGTTAGCGACAAATGCTTGTAGGTACGGATAAACCTCAATTCCTCAAACGCCCGTGAAAAGGCTTTAGCTCTTTACTATTTTTCCCAACAATAAATAAAGGGATTCATCCTAATCATAAAATGCAATGCGTCACGAAATGTTAGCATTAATCTCCTTATTTACGTCGCTTTATTCATTTACGAGTAACCGTCATATGGTCTATTTGATAAGCGTTTTACAGAATCTCCGGAGCGTAATTTGTAATGAAGTCGTAGAATACTTAAAGTACATATTAGCCTTGGCTTGATTTGAAACCGAAGACCTTTAAATCTGACAAGGATTTAAAAATTTACCCCTTAACAAGCTTGCTTTTCGTTTTCATGATAGGGTTTAAATTGCAAAATTTCCATTTGAAAAATTTTGCACAAAAACTTGGTGTTAACTTGTTCTTCTATAAGGCAACTGGCAATATTCTGTATAAAGAATGCAAATGCAACATTTATTTGATAACGGTAGACATTATAACAGAAGTCTTAAATCAGGTTAGTCTATAGAACGTTTTGATAGTTCATCAGGACTGGGTCCATATTTATATTTTTTGTGTCCTGCACAGGTAAAACATAATGTTATCAAATCGCCGTCTCCTTTTCATTTAGAAACGTTTTCCAGAGTGGAGATCTATTGAGAGTTGGCACGTTTGTTTTAACATAAGTCTGCGCTTATTTATAAGATACTAAGTTATTCATAACAAGTCAAAAATATAGATTTCGTAATATAATCATTGAAGGTCAATCGAGTAAGGTAAACCTGTTATATATTTCCCTAACGTGAACCGATTCTAAACGGCTTGTGCAGTCCATATTGCTTTACGATAGGCTTTGGGTGAAAGAGAACGTGGGTACGAGGGGTCATAATTAATTATACACAATTATCACATACACGAACATTTTCTAACGGATAGTCTATTTGACGTCTAACCAGTACACATAAAATTGAAGACTTTATGCTGGTATGTTTCGGAGCATGGCGACTTACGGCGCACCTGTACGGGTACTTTATTGGGTCGAATTTAAATGTAGTTATATCATCCGTTGGGTTCCCGGTCTATATGTATTTTAAGGGGTAGTACCATGCTTGCAGCTTTTTGATAGTCTAATTTTCTATAACCCTTACCCCTTATAATATAAAAATGTTAATGTCTTTTCTTTGTCGTTTTTAAAACAGGTTATAGGTGGATGGCTGGCTGTGTCTGGGGATGTGGTTTTCTTGGGCGGAGATCAGCGCGACTCCCGTTACCATAATATCTGAGGATTTAATGCTGTCAGCAGTAATTTGCGCTATGGATAGTGAGGAAACCTGGAATGGGGGTCATTGTTTCGCTTATCGTGTGATATGAGGAAAAGGAGAGGCAAATCATTTAAGAGACGTGAAAAGCCAGTACTTCTCGAGAAGCCTTTGTCTTGCAACTCTAGAGAGTTCAAAGAGAAGGAGAGAGAGGGCTTCAAAAGCGCCAACCTCCCCCTCCCCTCTAGACAGGGTGACAGGGCACCATCAAGTCGACGGGGGAAGACGAGAAATTGGAGAATTTCGATGACTACCGACACCCATGAACTTCAGAATTTTCATGCGTTAACCTCCATTGTTTCTCCCCTCCAATAGGGTACTCACGACATACAAAGGTGAAAATGAAAGGTAATACCAGACCACAGATTAAAATACTGATTATGGCATAAACAGAGCAACCTAATTATGTGTTACACGTGGAATGAACATTATATATGCCCCCCTCCCCTCAAGAGCTCAGCGAGCTCTTCTAGCCCCACGATAGTGCAATGCTCACATTAGCTCTCGCGCTTGAGCTTATCCCCTTGTTAGAGCGAGGGCGAGGGGACATGGTCACTTCATCCAAGATAGTAATAGTTACTTTAACTAATCTTAAATAAATATCGAAATGCGTCCATCCCATTCGCGGGCAAGGAAGGGGTCTCTCCGCCTATCGACCGCAATCTCACCTGGACCGTCGCACAACGTGTCTTATAACCCTACTACTCTAACCTATGAAGCTGCACTGGACACTTCCGTCAGCATAGAGCACTAAAAATAAGTAATTTTTTAAGAGATGAAGTAGTTTATAATTTAAATAAAAATAAATGTGTACTTATATCTACATGCGTTAGAAGTTATACTAACGTATGGAGCGTTAGATGTTATACTACTAGAAGTTACTTCTTGGGTGTAATAAGATAAAAATATTTTCAAAAATGTTTTCATAAAAAATTACACTAACAATAGCATAAAAGGCATTTACCTCATTGAAAGTCAAAGTACCACACAGGAAAACGCGAATATACAAATGTCGTGAAAAGAGTTGTCAGTTCTCACGAAAGCATCATGCAAGTCTTTACTTTTATATTGTTCGAAACTTTTCTTGAAAAAATAAAATTTTGACTGTAGCTAACTTCAGGTTGCCAGTATTTCGTGACGGTGGCGGGCAACGTAAAAAATACAATCATCATTTTTCTAACGCGCTAAAAGAAGTATAACTTCAAAATTCTAAAAGTAAAGAAAAGCAATTATAAAAAAGAGCAATCTGCTACGTAGTGTATAGGGATAGTACAGTTCACCGACATGCTTCCACAACCTCTCGGCAATACGCTTCTGGTGATCTAGTGACAGTCGGGCAATGCGTTCTACCGCCGTAGCTCTTTTTGCAATGTTCCTCTGGTGATGTAACAACAAACGGAAAGTGCCAGGTACTGAAAATTTCCAAATTATTTGACGGCAATAATTGGTGATCATATTTTATGAACTCTATTCCAAATTGAACTATATTTTACAAAAGTATACTAGCATTAGATACACAATGTATAAATTGTGGTGTATTTTCCCTCCGATTTCTCGAGGGATTTGGACATCAGATTTATTTATAGATCTTCAAAGATACGATAATTTCCTTTGGTGTTAAACTTGTTGCAAAATCGATTTCGAACTTGTTCTCGTTGACGCAATCCTGGCATAAACTTCTTCAATACTTATCTTTGTAAAAGTTATTGGACTCATTAATTGATATACCTATATTCATCACTGGAGGGAAAATGTATAATGACTATTTGTATAAGATTTTTGTGAATGATATATACAGGTGTTTAAAATGTTTTCAAAAATTGACGTTTTTTTTTTATTTGGTTTATATTGAAATATAACATTTTATTTCCATCCATTTCCAACTTCAAAAATACATTCCTTTTATAATGACAGTCAAATGATTGAAACAGTCATTCATTCATTATAAGAAACGTGAAGTTATCATTAATATCCATAAAGCGGGCCAATAACGTATCGTAAAATGTAACCGTCCTCATTTCCCTTATTTTCATTTTATGAGTGAGCCCTATCGGAAACGATAGTGCATTTTGATAAGTATTTATTACTTTATGCAAAACATGTCATTATTATTGTTTTTAGATCGGAATCGATTTCGTAACTCAGTGATAGCTTAGGGGTTTTGTGATTGGACTTTATTAGCTGTCAACTGGTGTTGGTTTGGTAAATGATCTCCTGCTGGGCAAGAACTATTCATTTGATCTAATCTGTCGAAGTCAGAATTATGATGACCCGTCTACATAGAGGTAATTGTAATAAGTTAAAAGTAAAATAAATATTGTCGAATCCGTTCGAGCACAGTTTAACGTTACAAAGGAACTCGCTACATATTGTAGTGATGTGCGTCAAGTATATGACCACGTTACGTACGGAGAGGTTATCTTTAGTCTCGGTGCGGTGTTGACTGTAAACTATGTACACCGCGTACACGATTGATGTGTCAAGTGTAAGTGGGGAGGCGGGGGGAGAGACTTACCTCTACTAGATGTCTTATGAACACTCGCTGATATAGTCGGATATATTCCAGCCAGTTCTCGGGTTCTGCCTTGAAGCGAACGAGATGGAACTCCGTTAGTAATTTAGTATTTATTACCTTCCAGAGTTGCGAGTCCTACATAAATAGAGTATCCTTTTTAATAGAGTACGGGAGCAAACGAGAGATCGGTGCCTTTTTTATCTACCTACGCCTATGAACGTCCACATAATTACTATGCTGATGCATTGCCCCCTCTGCCCCCCTCCCCCAATGGGCCACTAGTATGCATTACAATATTATGAATGACGCATACCTATAGTAGATATGGTAGATACCAAGATCTCTGTGGTGTGGAGTCTTAATGCGGAACGTAATGGAAGGCACACGGCTTTCGCGGACACGATATTGCCGCAAAGTATTGCTAATACTTTGCGGCAATATCGTGTGCCGCGTGGTTTGTGGCCTGTTATAGTGGATGAGGTCAGGAGAGAATCACATACGCATGACAATTATATGGATGTTTGTGAGCATCGGTAGTAGCCACAAAGCCCCGATTCGTATATCCCTATACGATAAATTATATTTTAATTGTCAAAATTTACTAATCAAAAATATACCATCATAATTTTAATGTAGTTATTTACTGATTAAAAATATACCTTCATAACAATAATTGCCTCTTGAGAAGTATTTTTTCTGGGCTTACGCAATTCCTATTATTAGTTTCAATATGCAAAACCTCGATTTCAATATTAATATAACGAATGCTCGTCTGCTTCCACTGTAATTTTTTTTTTCACGCCACGTCTGTTAATGTTCACTTCGTAATTCATCCACCGTTTCGATGAGTATCTACAGTTACAGCAAATTTACAACTGATTGGAGAAACATTTCAGTTCGTCAATTAATTCCGCCCGCCTGGAGCATAATTATTAAATTTCCACTGCATTGCGATCCGTAATAAATTGTATTCATTCCCTACGAAGCACTACTAATTACTTATGCGTACTGTTAGGTGGATTTAATGGGAAGTCTTTTTAAAAAATAAATTTTATTACTGCTAGGAACAAATAGTAAAGGATTATTATTAACTTATGACAAATGGATATAGAAATTGTACGCGACCGTCAGGTCTGATGTATGGATAGAGACTGAGCTGCCGGGATAAGAGTAATGCTCAGGTTCCGAGAGTGTAATGCTGATGGGCCATAATCAGGCGTATTATACTTAACACTGTTCATACTTCCTAAACCATACATATTATATATTTCGTTTGACAAATTAAAAACGGGTAAGTAACTGATTGGCGAACTTAACGTTAATTACATTATATTTCGGCATTAGTACGGCCGTCTTACAGTAACCGATACAATGGTTGGGGATGACGATTATTCCCGTGCCTACAACAGTGGTCTCATATAATTTTGAACTATCACAGTCGATTCTGATTTTGGATGGTTCAGATTGGACGTAGAGCCATCTATTGTTTGTGATGGGGTTGATGATGTCTACCTTCCCCGTGCTTGTTCTAACCTTGCACTGATACGGCAAGCTAGTTAGAGCCTTGGCCAATAGCTCGCTCTCACATGTCGAGCGCGCTGCTGTTAGGTACACATTGTCTATATTACACAGATATTGATTGGAGTTCACTGATACACAGGGTTGAATACTGTCTATTGTACAGTACTGGGACTGGTCCTTTGTCATAGGTATGTATTTATTACTCGGTATTATTAGGCTAAATGTGTCGGGTTGATCATTATTGTATGGGGTAGGCAAGGCGATATTATGAAGTAACATATATTTCTTAACACTAATTAATGGTATTTATAATATAAAAACTATTCTATAATTACTATAATAACATACTATACTAGACACATTTAAAATTGCGTGTATAGAGTCTAAATTTAGAACAACAGGCAGCTCGAGGTCGCTGGACAAGTGCCTGTAGTTATCAGCGAGGTCGCGGTGTAGCCGACGCGGCGTAATTATAGCCGGGTGCAATACATTGACGCTACTGAATAGTATTGCATTGGTCACATCTTGTATTTCAAATGAAAGAATAAGTAGGTTTGCCTCAAGCGAGTTAAGTATTTCATTTACGGTTGCCAAAATTTGTAACCCGTTCGTGGTTTCCGTAATATTGCCAATAACCCGTGTGAGCTTGACAATAGCCATATTAAGGTTCAATTCGTTTTCTTGAGTTTCATGAATAGTTTTATTATATGTTGAGGTTAGCGATGAAGTGATTTATATATTTTCCTTCATAAACCCAATTAGTTGTTTTTCACTCTGCTGTAATGATTCTATTGCTTTATTGTATTTTAAGCCATCATCTTCATCTAGATTGCCGAAAATATGTTTCATTGAAGTACCTGCTCCACTGATCCATGCACTTCGTTTACTTCTATTATCTATCAAATGTGAGATGGATGAGTAGTCTGTAACTAAATCCTGATATCGCGCTTTTAAGGGTATGAGTCTATTGTGGCATTCTTTATCTATCGGGATTATGTATGTTCGATTACACAGGTTTTCAGTTGTTTTTATATTATAGTTAATGGCGTCTATATGAGCTCTCAAATGGAATATGTCTAAGGGTATTACAACCCTCAGGTGTGTGTTACTTATGCCGAGTGTACTTGGTATGTATAGGGATATCCGCAGTCGTTCTAATTTTGTGATTTAGGATGGAGGTTGTAAGAGAGGCGGTCTTCCGGTAAGTGAAAAACGTCAGAGTATTCCGTGCACACATCTATTAAAGCGTCAGATTCCTCCGTGTTCAAATGGTCAAATCTCAGGGATTATATAACTTTATTAGCTCTGTCAGTGGAATTTCGAGTATTTAGATTTATTTTAAGCGATGTCGGATATAAAGGTTCCAGTTTTAGCTTTAAATTTGGATTCACATTAATAGGAAATTCTGAAGTATTAGCTACAGTGAGGTTAATTCTGTCATTGTCTTTACCTTTTACTATACAATTGGATACTAATAGGTGATCGGTAATGTGTTTGTTCCAGGATTATACCTTCTTTCAGACCATCATTTTTAACGGAACATTCAATAACTGTTTCCGAGCGAGGCGGAACGACATAGGAAGGATTAACAAAATGTAACTGAATATTGATCTTACCTATTTTAAGAGTATCCTTGGTGTAATCAATTATACAGCCGTGATCTGTTAGAAATCGGAACCAATAATGCCGTCGTATTGTAAATTAATTTCTTTTATGACATGGAATTTATACTTTATTTGTTTACTTTCTTCTAGTTCTATTTTAAGTTGGAAATGGCCCTCAGTTAATGTGGGCTCATCGCCTGGGTCTAATCCTTTAATTTTAACTGATTCTCTTATGAGCTTTTGAGTTTTAGAAATGCATGATGATTTAAGCAGGCTTATAGAAGACCCTGAGTCTACTAGGAGTGAAAGAGCGATGTCGGATACATTAGTTTGTAACAAGATATGAGGTTATAATCGCTTAGACGTATCTATATTGATTTCATAGATTTTAAGATTGGGTTCTTGATTTAGAAACGTTGATGTGTCATGTGCGACGAGACCTCCCTTTTGGGGCTGGTTACCCTGCGGTGTGGTCTTGATGTTAGACGAGATGAGACCTCCCTTTTGGGGCTGGTTACCCTGTGGTGTGGTCCTAAATTTATGCGAGATGAGACCTCCGTTTTGGGGCTGGCTACCCTGTGGTGTGGTCCCAATGTTATGAGAGATGAGACCTCCCTTTTGGGGCTGGTTACCCTGTGGTGTGGTCCTAATGTCGTGAGAGATGAGACCTCCCTTTTGGGGCTGGTTACCCTGTGGTGCGGTCCTAATATTGTGATAGATGAGACCTCCCTTTTGGGGCTGGTTACCCTGTGGTGTGGTCCTAATGTTACGCGAGATAAGACCTCCCTTTTGGGGCTGGTTACCCTGTGGTGTGGTCCTACTAGCGATAAAGATGGTATCGTCTTGAGCGAGAGGAACTTGCCCCGTGCGATACCTATACGGGACATCTAAGCGTTTAAATTATCATTGTCGTCATCATCTACAGTAATGTCTGCTTCGTCTTGCTGCTCATAATCTTTTTCGAGAGTATCTGTTAAATATTTCACTCTCGCAGGATGTCTAGTCGGAAAATTAAATTGTGTGGGTTGTGATATCTTAAATCTATTATTATTATACTCTCGTTTTTTACAGTTTAAAATATCATGGCCCGGCATTTTACAGTATCTACAGAATTGTGACATTTGCGAATTAGATGGCCTTGTGTTGTGAGTAGATGTGTTGGTATTAAAGCTCGGATTTATGCCATTATATATATTCGTGAGGGACCCGGTCTGTTATAATTATTATTTCTGATAGAATTATTGGGCTTGGTTTCGTTTGGTGCTTTCGTATATAAAGTCTGCTGAATACGTTCTTCCGATATGGCCAAGTTTATTAACTTGGTTTTATTATAATTTAGCCTCATTTAGGTTCCTTGGTGACCTACACCTCACAATATTTGATATTCTAGGATACAGTCCCATGAGAAAATGATGGAGAGCTAAGTCATCCATAGCCGCCGCGCGGCCAGGCAATTCCTTAGCTTTAGATGTGGATGTTGACACCTCTACTAACAGTCGTGACAACAATGTTTCAACTCGAAGAGCAAATTGGCTTACACTGTCTAATGCCCCTTGTTTACTCTCCTGTAATTCTGTGAGTAAGTGGGCATAGTGTGTGCGGTTACTGAATTGGTTCTTTAGAAAGTCTTTTAACTGGACCCAGCTCTGGAATTCTTTGTTTGAGCAGGCTACTTCCGCTTTACCGCTCAGTTGACTAATTATGTATTTAAATAGAATAGGTTTCTGTATCTCACTGACAAGCTCATAGGCGTTATTACAATTAACTAAAAATGAATTAAGGGTATCCCTACTTCCATCGAAGGGTTTAATAAATTTAAACAATATGTTAAGGTCCATTTCGACCATTAAGGGCGACGACTTTGCCGCACGAGTGGGTGTAGGTGCAGGAACTGGAGTCGGTGGTTTAGAGCTATCCGACATTTGAATATCTAATTGTAATTTTTCTGATTTCGACACCGATATAGAATAAAATATTAAAATTAAAACAATGTGTTGTACAACCCCGTTTTATAACAATGACTAAGGACTCACAGTACGCAGATAAGCATGGTGATGACTCTTCGCATGCCGATTTCGAGTTTCTCAGGACACGATGTGAAGGTTGCTGCCTACTTTTTTATGGTGGATGCGGTAGCTGGCTTCGAGTAGCTGTTTGTAGAGTACTGTTCTGCTTTTAGTGGCAGATTGGTTGCTTGATGAATATCCTGGCAAGAGCCAAGCTGTCAGTAGCAGGTTGGTGAAGATGAACTAGATAATGTCCACGTCGATAGTGTTATCTACGTTGTATGCTTAATGTTCATAGGTTTGGAATATTCTCATTCATCGAGTCTTCACTACACCTTTTCTTCTTCTTCTTTCTTTAAGTTCACGGATCTTCACAGTTTTGGTAAAATGTGCGTGGTCCATATCAGTTTTTCCACGGCACTGGGGATTTTCCGATCCCACCGCTGCCACCTAATGTTATTTGGATTTAATGGGAAGTCTTTTTGAAAAATAAATTTTATTACTGCTAGGAACAAATAGTAAAAGATTATAATTTACTTATGACAAATGGATATAGAAATTGTACGCGACCGTCAGGTCTGATGTATGGATAGAGACTGAGCTGCCGGGATAAGAGTAATGCTCAGGTTCCGAGAGTGTAATGCTGATGGGCCATAATCAGGCGTATTCTGCATTAAAGCCTCCGACCTCTGGACATAACAGTACGTTTCGAATCAAATAATATAAACATTCAAGTCATTTGTTAAGAACAAATGACTTTATCATTATTATTTTCATTATTATTATTAACGTTATTACTCAACGCCGGCTATCTTGAGTCTCTTCTCGTTATGGCAGGCGAAATTTTCAAGTATTCGAATTATTCTGCACCGAAGATTTGAAGCTAAGAAGTACTTTTCTCTGCTACTAAATATCTTTCGATTCTTCCAGTCATTGGTAAGTTATTAGGTTTACACATATCATACGTACGTATATACAGAAATAAGGATGTCACTCAGAAACTTTCGAGTTTGCTACATTAGAAGGTGAGAGAAATGTTTTTCAGGCTTATGTATGTATGTAGACTGCAATATTTTCTGCCACAATCCGAGCAGTTCGCCTCGATAACGCCATTTACACCAGTGTCGAAGGACTCAGGTACATTCAAAGGTACTTTAAGCGGTTGGCTTTTAAAATTTTTGTTTAGCTACTGTATAAATAAATAAAAAAAGAGCCCATTATTTTTTGCATGTAAAAAATAAATGATACATAGTTATTATTTCAAAAACACGCAAATTACGTAAAAATATGTATAAATATGTAATATACTCATTTGTGTGACAATCATGCTAATAATGTCCATGGGCGCCAGTAGTTATCAAAAGTCATTGATTTCGCGTTTGCCCCTATACTATTTCCAGAGTCCGTCATATTTTCAGTTTCTACATCCATCTATGCTTGAATTTCTTGTGCTAGTTATTCCAATTGACTATCCCTGATTATTTTCTATAAGGTTTGTATTTGTGTGTAGTAAAATAATTAAGTAAATTTCCCCAATAATATAAAATGTACAATCAAGTCCTGTTCTCTAGTGTATCAATTTAATACTTATGTAAATATCTAACGTTTATTGACAGACTGATATAATTAGTGTTCATTTTCTACAGTTAATGCCCTCTAGCTTTCTTGTTGCGTCGAGTATCATTTTGGCTTTGGATTAATTAATAAGCTATTTGCTGTAGTTTTCGGTGCTTAGTTATCTCAATAAAATATTATCAGTTAATTTTGTTTGGGTTATTCATTCACGTTTTGTTTTGTATTGTCTTGATTCTATTATAAGGGATTTAATGTCATAAATGTACGCTTCAGTCTACGCCTTACTTTATGCTTAAATTGGCTCTTAAGTTTACGCCTAATTTTACGTTTCAATTTACTCTTAACGCTTAATTTTGCACGAATATTACTAATAACAATAAAACGACTTTTACAGATCTTATCGCGACAGTAAGATACAATTAGTAATGTTTGCGTTAATCGGAACAACTAAATGTGTATAAATCTACGCGTACTTTTAATACCTTGTGACACCAGGATTTTTGTGCAGCCAAACCTATGGCAGTAACGTATGGATATGAAACTTTCATTTCTAATATAGTTAAAAAGCCTGCGCAATATTTGGGGTATAATTTGTTTGTCCCTCACGAATATATCAAACGAGACGAAAGTTAATCATCGTAACATTGTGTGATTTCTCCTCTGCGTGTAATAAAATATCGTTACGTTAATCATTATGAAATCTACCAATTCATGTAAGCCACTCCTTGAAAATTTAAAGATTCTGACGCTCCCTTGTTATATTTATGAAGTTGTCTTGTTCATTAAGACCAATACTAATTTATTCACTTTTTCAATTGGGGCAAGAAATGAAAATAAAATTTGTTTCAACCAACATTCTACAGCACAATTTAATAAAAATATTTTTGTTATGGACCCAAGAATCTATAATAAATTACCACGTGAGTTTGCAGACATTATCAATTTTTCAATTGAAATTTAAGTTATCCGATAATCTTTTGAAAAAATGCTATTATTCCATGAATGAGTTCTTTTTAGACAAATTATGAGTCTAAAGACTATATTAAATAATTAAACAAATATTATTAAATGATATAATTTGAATTGTAATGAAGTTTTTTTCCCGAGTAATTTTATTTTATTAATGTTGTTATTTTAAATTATTATTATGTTTCAATATTTCCTGACATTATTGACATTGACGTTAATGACAATTAAATTCTAATACTATTATTATGCTTGCATCTATTTCCTAATTTCCTCATCTTGTACTAATAATGTATGTAATGCTTTGTTTCTTGTAAAATACTGCTGGTCGATGAGGTTTCTAATTTATACCTAATTATTATAATATTTGCCTCATTAAAGGCAAAACATTGGTAAGTCACATATTGTTCATTTCCACATGTTTTGAGCAAATAAATGATTTCATTTGATTTGATTCAATGAACGCCAGGGCGACCGATCTCCTGATACTTGCATTCATCTCGGACCAGCTACTGCACGGTGATCTTCTATATATAGTGACCGCTATACTATTTTTATATTACTTACCACGCATTTTTTGAGTTGCATGGGGCAAGCGAAGGGAATGCAACTGATCTATATAATATTGTTCAATTTTGCAAATGGGTGTCGCTTAAATTATGTACGCATAGTTAAATACGTGCGGTATATTTCGTCAGCACAGAAGCCGTACATGGCTGACGCGTGTTAGTCATATAAAGTTACATACGTTAGGTATTCATACCTTCGTCAACAGAATTCGTTTTGGTTCTGACACTTTCCTTTGAATAGTGAGCTTTTTTAACTGTGAGGCTTAGCACACAATGTTGTGGTATTTAAGTTTTTACCACAGCTAAAGTATTGACATAACAGTAATAAGTTTTTATCATCATCAGGGATTTATTATTTATAGAAATACTATAACGGATCACCATTTATGATCTAGATTTATGAAATCTGATTAGAAAACCATTATTTTTTGTGATGAAAGTAACGTCTCTCTCTCTCTCTCTCTCTCTCTCCCTCTCTCTCTCTTTCTCTCTCTCTGACAATAATATATACCTGTGCAAAGTAATATTTACATCTGCTTTGTAGTTTGGATGAGAGAATGAAAAATGTACAAATTTTTTAGATTAACTTTAATAGTGACGCGGGCGTGTAATTATAGACGTGAATATTGTAAGTATGGAACTACTGAATAGATTTTAAAGTAACTTTAGAATAATAAAACTTACACACCAGAATGACATATCGGCAATAGAAATAATTTTTCACGTGGTACGGAACGAAAATGGTAAAACTTTACCTTACTTCCTATATGATCATGGAGAAGGCCTATGTCTAGCAGTGGACGTCTTCTGGATCCTGCTTATTGTGGTGATGATGACGATTTTACAATCTCACACAAAATATAAAATATGATTCATTGCAGCTTAGTCGGTACTGTGATGTTTTGCGTTGTATCGTTTCTCTTGTTGTGTACTCGCCCTAACGCTACACAACAAGATCAAGATCTGGGTCAACGAGTGGCTGGACGCTCGCAACACTGATATTATCTGGATTGCTGAGTGCTGTTTGCGTTGGAGTAACTAACGGATGTGATTTTTAGGTGTTTCCAATAGCAAATACACCTAGGTTGAAGCTTTTTGATTTCGGGAATTGCTTTAGAATACATTAGTTTTATCTCAATTGATGTAACTACATGTTGGACGAGGCAGCGGTTGAATCGTAAATTGTATAGGCCGGTGCGACAATAATAATATATCTATTAATATAATTATTTTGTAGTATAATAATAATAATAAAAACGCTTTATTTTGTACCAAGTAATTTACAATAACTTATTCTATAGCTTAGAACTAGGCACGGGCACAAAAAGGTCTTACCACTACAAGCGGTCTCCTCCAGACAACGTGTATTCAAAAGGAGACAGAATATAAAGAAAAGTAGTTGGCACAAACATTGTACAGAAAAAAAAATTTTAATACTACTTAGGTACTATCGTAATATATACATACATACAGAAAATACATACATAAATACAGACACATTTCATATATAAATATTCATGCACGTACACGACCAACAACATCCTACACGGTAGATATCGAGAGGTAGTGTTCCTTAAGGCGTTTCTTAAAGGTCTTAGTAGTTTGCGAGTTCTGCACATATTCTGGTAGAGCATTCTATAAACGGATAGTTGATACTGTATAGGAGTTCCCAAAGAAATGAATTTTGTATACTGGAAATGAAAGCGTTAGTTTACTCGAAGGAAGAAGAATAGAAGATGGTTACTGAGATAAGATAATTGATATTTTAGTTACGAAGGAGAAGGAGGGTTAAATAGGATATTGAAGAGTAGGTGAGAATATGAGAATTCCGCCGTAGCCTGATGGGAAGCCACTGAAGTTCTTTACGATATTGAAAAACATGGTCGTACTTATGGATATCAAAAAAATACCGGATACAAAACATTTTGAAGAGTAGACAGAGAGGCTTCATTGATGTCGTAATAGCACACAACTGCGTCATCTAAAATTGGTTGTAATATTCATTGCGCTAAGGAAATTTTCGTAGGAATCGGGAGAAATTTACTCAGGCGTCTCAAACTAGCTGCAGCACCAAACATTCTTTTACGCAACTCCTGGAGTTGTACACGCCAGGAAAGGCTTTCATAATAGTTTAGATCAGAGGTAGAAAAAGAGAGAGTTAAACTTAGCGCAGTATCTGTATTGCATTCATATTACACACTATTGCGCCGCTGCGCCCGGTCTTAGGACTCTGGGAGCTGATGAAACGTAGGTCTCTCACTTTTCGTCTGATATAGGTTATCACATGTATATATATAATACGAGTACTTTCCTAGAATGTATAATACTTGCCTTCTGCATAGCGTGTTCATCACGTGTTCTTCTTGGGCGCTGCCAGGTGCTTGTATTTTCTCTGAATATAGGAAATGTTCTAATTTTGACATAAGTAGGAGAAAAAATAACTATTGCATGTTTAGTATCGTATGTTTGCGAATTCTTTGTGAATACATACCGAGGTAAAATAATATCATTATATATGTAAGTGTTCCGCATATATTTATGTCATTGCATATGATGTAACAGGTAATTTTCGTTGTCCTGTTATTTCTGTTAATACCTAAGATGCGTCATAAAACATTACACATAGTCACAAATAAAACCGGTGGTTGCACTTATTTAATACAATTGAACAAACTTCAAATATATAACATGTTCTGACTATCCTAAAATATTTTTATATACAAAATTTTACTTTTAACAAAATAAACCTATTTAAGGCATTTAACGATTAGGTTTAGCGAAATTATTTTTAGTAGGCCTATTAGATACTTTGGATATAGGTGCTACGTTTTGAAGCACACTTATATAGATCCATGCAAACTAACTTTTTATTTAAATCACACTGGGCCATTTATAGAATTTCTAGAAGTCTATCGCTGAGAGAAAGAGAGAGAAAATAAAGGTTTTTTTTTCGGAGGGACCTACTACTGGTTGGCGGCGCTTTGACCAGACTCTACAGTTCGACTGACTAGCGAAGACTTTTATGTCCTCGGGTTTAGGTAGACGATAGGGGGACAGACTCCCCTCTTCTTCCGCAGATGGGAAGAGATGTGCCGGTTTGTTTGTGAGCGTACCCCATAGTAATTATTTTTTGGGACAGAAAGGGCGAAGTGGTCCCCATCCTCACACTAGTGGGATGGCGCGTACACGATGCCGTTTTACTTTGCGGTGGTGTGGGTAAGGATAATTAAGCCTGTCTATTATTTGACTTATTGGAGGAGGCCGACCCGCTCGCCCCACCTTCTGACGGGATGGGTTGATTTGCGATACATATCAATAAAAAGCTGTGTTCATAATTTATTTATTATTTTTCGAGCTCTCTAAAGTCGCGTTGTTTTACCTCTACGAATCTAAGCTCTCAGCTTACGAATTCGAACGTATGCTCGTTTCCGTAAGCGGTGTGTGAGTTTGTCATTCTGTAAGTCATATGTTATATCTGTGTTACTATTTAAGGTTTCATCGCTCGGCCGGTACATGCTGTGTATGCGACATTGGTTCTAGCGGGAAAAATGCATTAACGCACCATTCAGCCTGCCCAAGGGGGCCTGAAGTGTGTGTCGGGCTCAGGTCGTGAAGTGATAACTACTACCGACTAAAAACTGCTATCCGTTAGTTGACCCTTGTTGTCTCTTTACTTGTGGTCAAGGGCGGACTTAGCAACTGCTATGGCTATCGTGTCGTCGGCGTCGTGCAATACGTGCTCTGGCCGGTAACGGGAATCGGTTATTAACGTTGGATCGTATTCCGAAGTTTGAACGATCGATTTGTTTTTGTGATTTAGATCACGGTTTGTGATTAAGATTAAGAGCACAGTCAAAGAACTTTTAAGACAACTCTTTGAAGTGTCCTTTTATCGATGTTAAGTGAAAGTCGCAATATGGGTCGATGTTTCGGGTGTACCATGGGCATCCAATAGCCATGCGTAAGAATCTATTTTACATTCTCTGGAAAAGTTATATTTAGGACGAGGCTATGTGCGTAAATGCTGCACTGCAGTACGAAATGATCAGTCGTATGCGTATAGTCTACAAAGTCAAAAGTGACTCTTTGTTTTTGAGAGGATATAGTTTGTAAAGGACATGGCGTACCTTTTTCAGAATGTTGTCCGTTTGATTCTTGAAGCTCATGGACCTATCGAGCGTTACGATTAGATATCTTACCGTGCTTGGGTATCTCGCTAGCGTAGACAGGATGGGGGGCGTGTTTCGTTTTTTGTGGAAGAGGGGGGTCAGGGAGAAGTGTATTTTAGAGGCCTTCTGGAGTAATTTTTTAAGGTACCTGGTTTACAGTGTGGTATCATCGACGAACGTTGCCAGCTGGACACAGGGGTGTCGTGGTATGTCGCTTGTGTACAGATTGAAGAGGGTGGGAGAGAGGACCGATCCTTGAGGAACACCGGCTCTGAGGGGATGTGGAGAGGGCAGGGTGCCCTACATTCTGCTGCGGAACTCCGCGTTTGCTAGGTAACTGTTTAGGATCGGTTGATATAGTTTTAAGATGAGGCAAAGAAGACAGCGCACGTGCCGCGTGGCTGGCCCTGCCTTTTGAGTCCCGATAGTACATACTCCATTAGGCGGTGTACTTGTTGTGGGGAGCTGTGGCTGTCGCGAAACGCGAACTGGTCGTCTATGAAAAGATTTTTTTCACGTATCACGGTTTTAGGCGTGCGAGAATTATCCTTTCATATATTTTTATGCCAATTTTTTTTTTGTTATGCAATCACTATGGCTTCCTTCCATATGGCTGGGAAAGTGCGTTGCGCCAAGAGGGCGTTAAAGATGCACACTGGGAGGTTTATAATAACGGGCGGCAGCTGTTATAGCGCCTTATTTATAATTCCGTCAGACCCGGGGGCCCCCTTCGAGTGAAGGTTCTTTGTTAGGTCCTTTGAAATAAAGATATCAAACCTGAACTTATTTGTACAAAGGCGACTATTATGCATGTTATTTGTAGTATATGCTATTCCAATTACAAGAAATGTTAGTGCGAAGCCTTTGACACAACTTTAACACATATTGCTGCACTTGGGACGTAGTTATTCTACTTAGAACTTTGGACGATATTAAGTGATTAGCTCACGAGACGTCTCAAAAGAGGTCAGTGGCTACATTCGATTCATGGATCAAGTACATTTAACGCCACATTATCTGGTCCATTACTAGTTATTCAATACTTGTTTTCGCGTATTCTTTTGTCTAATACCCTTTTTTCCCTTTAGCCTAAAGACTATTTTACCCTTAGGCTAAAATAAAAAAGAGATCTATAATTTTATACGTATTTTGCTAATTATTTTAATATTATTATTATAATGCGATAGTTACATTCTTCTTATATCCACATATTCCTGAAGATATAAAATAAATATTTAGATATAATACAAATATTTATTTCGCATTGATTCAAAGTTACTGCTAAGTAATACAGGAGGTGTTACTTAAAAAATGATAGTTCTAATTAGGTTATTAATTATTAATCTATTTTAATATGAACTATCTATACGCCTTCCTTATAATAATAATAATATCTGTGGACGTATCATACCACGATAGCCTAGCTCTGTGCTAAGTACCTTAAGGACTTGTGTTACAGGTACTAGACAACGGAAATATATTTAATATTTTATATATTTAAGGAATCTTATATATTTAAGATTCTATTATAGAAATACATATAATACATATATAAACATCCATGACCTTTGATCCATCCATGATCCGAACCCGCGACCTCTGGCGTAAAACGCGGACTAACCGCCACGTTACCAACTTAGCCAGTCGGTCGTCTGTATATTTCTAACACAGACACAATTTGGAAATAATTTGTAGAATAAGTACAGGAAACAATAGTAATAACTTCATTTCAGGTATCTTAATACAACAACAACAATACATCTTCATGGAAGCGCCCTAAATAAAATGGATTACCATGCATCAGGATCTTAACATACATGCCTTGCCCCCTCCACATTCATTACTCTCTTCGTACAGACACATCAGTTGCGGAGACTCTTGACACCACCTTCGACCAGTACCCGATCAATCTGATCATGGTACGTCAGTCTTGTGTGTAACAATTACCTGTATCCAAATACAATGTTGAAATAGAAAAATACATTCCTTAACTTCGCAAACAATTCTATACGATTTTAACAAGTTTCTCAAACACTTTAGCTCTATAGACACGCTACGGAATGCACTAAGTGCGAAATATTACTTGTACGCGAAATATAGCGATGAGCTGCAGGTAAAGTTCGTGGGCGCTTTGCTAGTTCAAGCGATTTTGTCACGTGTGATCGTAAAAAGATCATAGAATTTATATTCCATAGATTCCATTCTGTAGAATAAACTTATCTATATCTTCGCAGCTATCACATTTTAATTTCTTAAATGTAAACGAGCAGTCGAAGGCTCTAAGCAAGTGACTGTCATCGTCATCGACGTCTGGGTTGTTTATTGTTGTGGAAAAAATCTCTGGTTTTACAGAGAAGCTAAATTGCTAACTCATTTGATATTTTGCACACCAATGTCGATTCTTAGCTAGGGTTGAAAGCGAAAAGCTGGTCCTGTTGGATGACCTCGACGTAAGATGATAAGGCTGATGTAGATTTTCATATCAGTCTCTTCTTTGGAGGATTTTCGGCACTTATGAGGGACTGGCTGACTGAGGGAGTAGTGCGTACATTTGCGGCACACTTGTAGGAACTTTGTTTGCTACTTAAAAGTCTTATTGAGAAAAATATTTGATTTCATTTAAAACTCCTCGTCGATAGAAACATTAAAAGCAGACCCCGTAATTATATTCTTTATAACTTTTTTGAGCTAAATTGAAAAGCCCCGCTTGGGACCAATCGATCGAATGAAATATATACAAATCCATCTTTTTTATCCTTTAACATGAAAAAATCCCTGAAAATGGCATCCTACAACCGGTCCGAACTTCTGTAGCGATAAATTCTAAACATGTTTCGCATAGGGGACTATTCTTAAACTGCGAAAATATGTGTACGTTAAAATTAATAGTATACTTGTTTGTCCACAATTTTTTTTAAGTATTTTTAAATTTGACGCAATCATATTAAACGATAACAAACATTTGTGCTGTGCTTTAAAATACATTTTCGAATCACAAATGAAAATTGGTGATATCTTCTACCTGCATTTGCTACCTTTTACATGTATTTAAACATATACTAAAATAATAATTATACAGAAAATAAATAAAATATAAGTATTATCACCGGCACAAAGGTTACATTACTTTGTATAGGTATTTATGTAAATTTATATAGTTCATATATATAATATCTGTGTACTTATGACACCACGTTACCCTAGCCGGTGCTGTGTGTTACAGGTTAGTACCTGTCTAGTGACAACGGAAATATATTTACTGTTTTTTGTAAATTTAAGAAATTTTACATATTTAAGATTTTTATTATAGAAATACATATAATACATATATAAACATCCATGACCGAGGCGGGATTCGATATCGCAACTTCTGGTGCAACGCGCGGACTAACTGCCACGTTACCAATTAGTCCAGCCGGTCGTCAAAATCCATACGAACCTTCATATATTTACGCCTACATGTACAATAGAATAGAGCACAATACAATAACGTTTTATTTAGGATAGTTAACATACACACATATTCACATTTCTAGTTATTTCTAGTCATTTAAAACCGCAGGTAAATGAATAGAGGAAAAACAACAGGCGTGGCTGTTCTACATCATCTACATGCGTGTAATGCGGATGCCTTAGAGTGTCGTCGGTGGTCGTCGTAAGGCTCTGATAACTCATTTGCCCCTTATCCTATAAGAATATAATGAGTCATTCGTGTAAAATTTACATAAAAATATTAAGTATCACAAACTAAACAAATTTTCCTGTAAGTCTTTCAACCTGAAAGATTTCATTACAAAAATAACTAAATTTTAATTAAAGTATATATTAAAGACCTTTATAATTTCTGTGACATGAAGATAACCTACCCTTTGCTAATGGCCCACTTGAAATATTTTTTTCTTTTTAAACGGAGGGAGGAATCATCAAACGCGTTATTGAATTTTCCCTTAGTAAAATAATATTCGGAAAAGTCCGTATGTACTTTATAAGGATGAAAAGTGCCTCTATAATGTATTCTTACAGTAAACATCTAAGTTCGATTGACAAATTTAATCTTCGTTTTTAATAAAATTCATATATTACCGAACCAAACCTTTATATTTGAGCAACTATTGCAGAGGTTATTCTCTTTTGGTCTTAAGATTGAGCGTATTGTGAAGACAGAAAAACATTGATACTTACCATATGTACTACAGATGTTATATTAGTCCCATATTTTTGTATTCCTGTTATTGAATTAACAGTTTTAGGAAATATAATATCCAAATATAACTATCAGAAATAAAAATAATTGCACGACTACTGGACATTGTAATTAGTGTACAATATTATAGTACTTGGATATCCGAGCTTCGCTTGTTTTTTTTTTTTGGTACATAATGTTCTTTCCGAACTTTGCTTACTTTCAGCTATGAAAATGACTTAGTGATGAAAAATAATTAGTATATTATGATAGTATATTTGATGTTATCGACATGTTAAATAACAATTAAAATAAAGGGCCATATATGAAAAAAGAGTAACCATAGCACTGGGATTTGAACACGGTTTTCCTGCGTTTTATGCCGCCCAATTTCCCGACTGACCTAACTTCGTAAGTGAAAGCAAAATTTTGCTTCGTTTTCTGATGATATAGAAGGAAGTTTTTACTAAATGAAGACACTATAAAAACGACATTTTCTGAAAATAATAAACATAGCTAAAGCGATTTATCGCCCCCGAAACCACCTAAATGAAGGAATTCAAGAAATTTGTTGAAGCGTTTCCATGTTCGTTGATATATATAAGAATAGACATACACACGAGAATTGCTCGTCTACGGGTATAAGATAAATTATACATTTTGATACAACACTGAATTAGTGTACATTAAAATAGTTTCTTTTTGATTTCCTCACCATGGTTCAAGCCTTGTTTGTCGTGGCGATGGGGCTTTGTGGTCTGGGGTGAACCCAGGTGAAGCCAATTGAACTCTTCTTACAAGAAGAGGGGGCTAAAAATCGGGAGGAGGAATCGCTCTCGGTACCTCTCTTATAAGAAGGGGGAATAAAGAGCAAAAGGAGGAGGTGCTTTTGTGCACAGGGCAAGTGGCGAGAATGGGAACCAAATATTACACTGTTCCAAAATTGGTAGGGTTGTCTTGTAGTGCGGGACAGCTCTATCAGTGGAGGTGTAGTTGGTCCCTTTGTAATAATTGTGTATTGAAACTTGAATATTTTATAAAAAATTATGTCTCCTTGACTGTAAGACTTAATAATGTTCTCTGTGTTGAAGAAATGTCACTCTTTTTTTTTTCTTCGGCGTGGCTTGGACGACGGATTGATTTGACGGTGACGCTGTCTGCCTACTGCAAATCATACCTAAATAGTTTTATCTTTTCCGACGTGAACTTAACGTAAAATAATTAAATAAAAATTATATTTCATAAAAAAGGGAGAGTTCCTGATTTCCTACTGACGCCATGTTTCACATCTTATTAAATCTTTATTAATTAAAGCTAAAATGTCTTCATTCTGTTATGCATTCACTGTAATAGTAGTATTTACATAATCTATATGTCTATTAATTTGATAGACCGTATCAATAATGTTTTAGTTTGAATAGTATATGCCACGTATGAAAGTTTGATGTTAGATTGTATTTAATTGTAACTGGGTATATATATTGCCTGATTTTAGTTGGTTCAGAGAGCCAAGAGAATGTTAAACTTATTGGTTGTCTGTTCCTTGTCGGAGCTCCACTCCTTTTAACATATTTTTTTTCTTTTTGTTTAT
>JAFELO010010709.1:333213-367898 GCA_017140195.1 Eumaeus atala | reverse complement strand
TATCAAAAACTGTATTATTTCCAATGTTGTACTTGTACTATTTTGAGTCTGTTAGTAGTAATTCACCTCCACCTCTGGGTGTCTATGTACATATATTTATGTGTATGGGATATTCAAATCTTTGTTCGACCGGCGTATGTCCATTTGTTGGGGCACTTTCACAGGTCCCAGAGCGAACTGGGAACCATGTATAGAGCCACTCCTGTGATGGCCCTATGTACGGGCACCGATTTGAACGCTGTATTTATGAGACGGTGGTTGGTGGAAAAGTAAAGAGGGGCTCTGGGCCTGGAGGTTTTTTGCCTCAGGAGAAGCGGCGGGCCGTATCCTTGCGGGAAAGTGGCGTGTGGCGGCTGCAATGCCCGTCTGCAGCGTCCAGCGAGAGGCACCAATGGTAGCAATATGATGTAAAGAGCAAAATGGAAAGTGAAAAGAGGTATGGATTAAAATGTGGTACTAGCATGTGTACGAGGTAAACGGATAACGGGATTATCCATCTCCCTTCCTCGGCAGGCCATATCTGTCCGAGGGGCGGGCGTGCTAGGGCCCGAGACTCCTAAGAGTCTCGTACTCCGACGCGTCCGCCTTTTCGAACAGGTTGCGCGACACCCTGCCAATAAAGTCATCAAAGGTCTCTACGCATAGGTCCCTGAGTATCGTGTGGTTTCTCGCAAACCTTGGAGCCGTAACCAGTTGCCGTAACACCTTGTTCTGGGCGGCACGGAGCTTTTGCTTGCTCGTTTCGCACAGCAAGTGATGCCAGGTAGGAGTCGCATACGTTTACCTAGATCTTATATGGGTGTTGTAGAGTGCTATCCTCATTTTCAGTGGGATGGCATTCGCCCGTAGGAGTGGCGTCAGCCTGGCGGTGGCTGATCTGGCCTGTCGGGTGACGGTTTCGGCCTAACGAGCCATTGTGAGTCCGGAGTCGAACACGACTCCGAGGTACTTGGCTGTCCTGCGCCATGGTATTGTGATGCCCTGTACCTGGTACGGTGCGCTGTTTGGTAAAGGCGATCGCTTGCATCTTCGATGGATTGATCGCCAGCCGCCATTCTTGAAGCCACTCCGGCAGGAGATCGAGGGATCACTGTAATTTTTGGCCACGTGTCAGTCGTGTTCAGAGACCACCAAGAATGTGAGTAGCGCATAGAGCGCGGCGGTTACCCCGGGGGAAACAGGTACGTCCCCGGCGTAGAAGTTATAGAGAGCTGGCGAGGACAGAGGAATACGGCAGCAACAGATTCTTTTTTGTTTCTAGCCACAGCGAGCAAATGGGTGACCCCGACCAGTTGGTGAGTGGTACTGTGGTTGGGTCGAAAACCAAGTTGCTCGTCTCTGAGTGGTAGAGAGGGAGTGAGTTGTCTCAGTATGAGCAACTCTAGGGTTTTCGACGGAGTGGGTACCAGAGTTATCGGGCGATAGTTGTCCGCTCTCCTACCTTACCATGTTGGTAATTCCGTCATGCCCAGCGGCCTTTTTGGTTTCAACCCCGTGATGGTATTGCGTGCCTGAGGCTTCCAGGTAAGGTTCGACCGAAGCTTCGATCCGGGTGGTGTGCTCGGAATTGACATATGAGAAGGGGGTGAAATATGCCTCCAGATGGTTCACAAATATCTCCGCTCTGTCAAGGGCACTGTACTTTGTAGTGCCGTCTCCGCGTAGCAATGGCCTACTTGGTGCTTTCCTCTTGGTCAGTGTGCGTGTTAGAGCCCGTAGAGACTGCCAATTTTTGCCAGCTTCCTCGATTCTTCACGACCATCTGTCCGAACTTAAGGCCGAAAGTTCGGATTTGACCTTCTCAGTCTCTTCTCTTCAAGAAGGAGTTGGAGGCTTCTTGGCAATTTGTCCTTGCCACTTGTTACGGTGGCAAACCTTTCCCAGTTTACCTTTTGCCTAGGGGGAGAGCTGGCAGTTTTCATGCCTCGGTGTACATTACCGCCATGTGTCATGGTGGCATGTGGTCAGAACCGAGGTGTTCCTCCTACACACTTAGTGCGAAGTGGCCCTCTAGGTTCCTGGTGATAGCCACATCCACCACATCCACACACGTCTGGCTGGTATATGTGTACGTCCGGATAGTAGGTCGGGTCCGTGGAGCCGTGGACGATGTAGGCCATCTCGTCAGCATCCGCCGGGAGTCTCCTACCGTTCGCGTTTGTGAGGGGAGAATTCCAAGCCGGGCTCTTGCAGTTGAGGTCGCCGGCAATCACGGTCGTCCCTTCTGAAAAGAGCCGGTGGATGTCGGCGACGTCCAGTGCGTCACCCGGAGACTTGTAGGCTGCGAAAAGTCTGGTTGACTTATTGCCTGCCATGATTTCCACGCCTATCGCTTGGAATTATTGTAGTGTAGGGACTGGGAGTGGCTGGTGAAGGACGTTTCTCCTAACCAACACCATCACTCCTTTGATCGATCGGTCATTGGGGTCATCGTATCTTTGCGAAGTGTATCCGGCAATATAAAATCTTTGTCCGGGTCTCAAGTGGGTCTCGTTGATCAGTGCGATGTCAACCACCTGTGAGCACAGGAGTTGAGTTAACAGCGTCCCTGTACTCGAGACGCCCCTCGCGTTTCTGAAGAGAATTCTCACCTGGTTTCCTGCCACTTCTGGAAGGTGCCGGTGATAAATTCGACCAGCTTGAGTATGCTGGCCATGGCGATGGTTATGAGGCTGAATCCACTTTTATAACTGTTGTATATCTCCAGAGCCAACTCCATGAGGCCCGAAAAGATCTGGCCGATCAAGGCGGCCATCGACGTCGTCTGCGTTGTTTGCCTTTCACGCGGTTTGGTCGGCAGCCTGGACTTAGAAGCCGGTACAGGTGCTTCTGGTTGAGCTGCTGCAGGCGAGGTGGTGGATTTGGGGAGGTTGGGTGCAGAAATGGGGAGAGCCGTGTCCACCTCCATTTCTACTTCTGGGGTCACGCCTTCAGTGACAGCAGCCCCTTTCTTCTTTTTCGGCTTTTTCTACTTTTTATTTGGCTTTGACCCTGGGGCCTGAGCAGTGGCCTGAGCTGAGGCCCTAGGAATGGGGTTGTTGGCCACCGCCATTAACGACGCGGCTGTCGGTGGCGGCAGCTCCACGTGTGGTACTATCGGCCGTTGGGCTCTCACCGTGGTAATGGCCACGGGGCCGGCGCGCTTGTTGCGTGCCTCCCTTTTAAAGACCGGACAGGCTGTGCTGTTGGCTGGGTGAGCACCGGTACAATTTGCACAGACTGGAGGGTCGGTTTTCGAGTGCTTGCAGTCGCGCGCGAAGTGTTCTTCGCTGCAGCGAACGCAGTCGATTCTTCGGTGGCACTGTTTAGACGAGTGTCCAAACTGCTAGCACCTGTGACACTGGGCTGGGCCCTTCTTTCCCCTCCACGCGTCGATCTGGATGCCTGGCAGGTTAAACATCTTTTGAGGCAGCTGTATCGGAGACCTTGTAGGTCTTTGATACAGCTGCCTCTGTTCTCTTTATGAGCGCAAAGAATATGCACCCGGGTCTGCCCTGCCTCGCCTTAATTTGGCGGACGTACTCGGGTTCAAACCCCAGGCACTGCAACTCCGACATGATGTCCTTCCAGTACGTGTGGCTGGTATATGTGCACGTCCGGATGGATGCGTGTTCTCCAACAGTCCCCGGATGGCTATTTTTATACTCCGTTCCTTCGGGTGGGAGTATGGAAACCAGTTGAGTCCCTCGGTACTTTCGAGGTCGCAGAGGTACCTCTGTACGATGCTGTACTCAGCCTCGTTTAGCGTGAAATGCACCCCCTTGCCGAGGTGCTTTGCGTTCGGGCTGTGTCCTTAGAGTTGTCACAGCTTTCCGAAGTGTTGAACCCAGTTGGGTAACACTTCGGCGACGAGCGGCGGGTAACGTGACTCACCTGGTCTTCCCTGTTGGCGGGCGGTGGCACGGCATCGTTTTTTATGGCACTAGCGGTATTCGACTCGTACGCTGATAGAGCGCTCGAGGTCGAAGCCGCTATCGCTTCGGCGAAAGTGAGAGTGAGATTGGGACGGGGAGTCTCCCTGTCTCTATTCTTCACAGACATCTTTTTCGGCGACGATAAGGTAGGTGAACTTGCACATACCTCGGGCTCCCTGCGGCGTTTATGAGGTTTTTCTTTTCTGATACTTGCGGCGTTGTCGTCGTTTCTTCCTCCGACTCTACTATGCGGTCACTCTCTACGACTGCATGCGGCGACGAGTTGGTCTGCGATGCGCTGTCCAGCTCCATTTCGTCGTTTTTCGACGACACAGAGCTGCAGCTGCTTCGCCTCCCTGGGCTCGGTGAGCGGGACATGGTCCCTGAGCAGGCCTTGGGGACCTGCACTTAGGAGTAGAGAACACCTAATTCGGTGTGGGCAGCCTACGCGTGAACTTCTCAGCGGCCTGACGGTCGCCGAGCGGTCCAGTGGGCGGTGTTCTGCACCGAAATTCTTGGAAGACACTCGGTAGGCTTGTCACGCACTAGCTGTCGCTTGTAGACTGAGCCGATCCTCTCTTTAACCTCATTGGTAATTCCTTTTATTAATTTTAATACAAATTGTAACTAACACCTAAGGGGACTATCCATCGAGGGGCCCTGATGATTCGTTGTTCCGGGCCACCTCAACAAGAGCGACACTGACGGCACTCGCGGCAGTATTTGTGGGTATTCGGCACTATAATGTGCCGCGAGCCCAACATACCACTGGACCCCCAGGCTCAAGGACAATGAAGGCGCGTGAATGCCCTTGTCAAAAAAACTCTTTGATTTATGGTTGTTGTATATTTATATACTGGATATTATGTTTATTTAATATAGGCATCAGTTGTAGTTATAGCTGACATCACAGGACAGACAATATGTCTTGACAGATATGTAACTGTATGTAAATGTAGACATAATTAAATACAGCAAACACATAAAATAACAAAAATTTAAACAAATACATATGTAAAATACATAAATAACTAAATTTCTAATCAAAATAGCAGTCGTCGATGCACTTACATTATTTTGTAGTATTGTATATAATAATGATAGATATTATAATTTTTATTCCAGTGATGTTTTTTGTCGCACTTCCTGGCCTCCCCAGGATATATCCTGCAGATGACGTTTTTTGGCCACTAATTTTCCACCTTTTTTTAGCTAGTTTTAGGCAAGCGTACACGATATATTTCTGCTGTTCACTTTCGGAAGATGGGTATGTGAATTTTGAACTTGGACATCGAGCAAAGTGGCTGCTGTAATTTGCGCTCTATTAAAGAATATGTACCATGTTATTCATCTAGTAATGGTGTACTAAAAATCAAAATTTTCATGAAATAAACTTTGAAAGATTTCTTTGTTTTACAAACGTTATTTTAAGTTAATTAAATATTCAGATACAGGTTATAATTTGGACTGTGATTTGATTTTGGATAATGAAGTTTCGCTTCTGTGTGCATTGACTCTTATGGACTGTATGTGCCAATTCATAAAACGCTACAATGTTTTTTTAAAGACTATGAGTTATAACTGTAACAGTTGAAATTCAACACAACACAAGAGAATTCTGATATCGACATCTTTTTGTGTACAGAACAATGTTAAGAAGCGCTAAACTTTCTCTCTGCGTAACGCGTGCCTTAAGTATTATTAGTTTTTTTTAACATAAAAAAATAATATGAGACCATCTGCGCACCGTGGTATTCGCAATCCAATTCGCTTAAAAACTTTTCATGTATTACTGGAACCGACTAAAACCACACAGTGCACCGTATCGTAAATCTGTGCCGGAGACCCGGTATGGCCTAGTTACCCGCCGTCCGATGCCGGTGCGTCTTCTGCGCGACGGCACATTGCTTGAGATTTCCCGCAACCTTTCTGTCACTTTTTTTGCAGACACCACTGCTTCCACGCAGTTTCGCTCTGAACCATTGCCCGAACCACATAATCAAGGGAGAGGCTTCCCGCGCTAACGTTGTACCCTGCCAGCGTATGCATTGCTGTGTCTTCGGGACAGTTCCCGCAGTGGTGGCACTCGGACGTTGGCTCCCGGCGTATGCGATACAGATACTTCCTGAAACAATCATGCCCGGTGCGCCGAGAAAGGGCTTGCAAACGAAATTTTTACAATTGAGTTGTCTATTACCGGCCACACATGTGAAGACAGATCACTGATTTAGAAGAACCAAGTCATTTGAAGTGACACAGTCTTCAAGCTAACGGCCTTATGGTCCAGTTTCTCGGTATCCCTCGAATCACCGATTAGGCATTAAAATCCCCATGAACAAAAATGGATTGAGGCTAGTATCTGTCGATGATGACAGCCAAACCATTCAACCAATCTCTGGACTGATGGATATCTGTGGTTGGCGAGATGTATACGGTCACGACCAAAACATTTCTAACTGCTACTGCCTCGCGTTCACGACCCCTACCAATATCTGTTAGGCAGGAGAATCCAGTAGAAGCATCACTAGCTATCGCTGCCGCTTCATCTACATCCGTTACCCAAAAACTATTGGGTGGGACCCGATATCGATCAGAGATGGCTGCGACGCTTGTGAACCACTCTGTCGTACTCTGGAGCATCGTCTGTAGTATCCGAAGGTATGGACCCATTATTTGATCTCCATCCCAGCGTTCTGCTGCGAAATAGGACAGTTATCAGTATCCTTAGACTGCCCTTTAGTAGCAGATTATCGACCTCGGGGCTTTGTCACCCAGTGAGTGGACGGCCGGCTTTCCTTCCGCTGCACACCTAAAGCAGTGGGGATCAGCATAACAGGAGCCGGTTCTGTGACCGGACATAGTCCACCTGTTACCATGGTTACTGTAAAGCTTCTGAAACGTCGGGCTACATAAATAATTTAATAAATCGCGATAAAATCCGTAGAAGTAGTTTTATTGTAATTTCTTGTACAGACTAACTACTTCGAGAGCACTGGTCTCCTACGATGATTTCCGTGCATTGTACTCCTGTATGCCCATTCCGTAGTCACCTCCAACACCTACTTAGGTGAGGCTGTAGGAGCCGCGCCTGCGCCTTGAGACCAAGAGAATTTCACCATTGCGATTTTTGAGTTGCAGTAATGGGACAAATCACCAAAGTGGTACCGAGGACTCCAGGGCCGTAGCGGGTTTCTCCAGCCCTGACTCGCTCTGAACGACAGTCGCCAACCTCAGTAATAGCAGCCACTAGCTTCAACGCTGTGACAGCGTCCCTGAGTCCTGACAAACGCACTTCCGCGAATTTGATAGGTCAGGAGACTGATTTCCATCACGTGTAATGACTCTCGCAGTTTGGCTGCTAGATCATGGGCCTTATTAACACTGAAGGTGCCGGTAACCTCCGGAAGACGAGAGACAGTGTGGGTGGGTCTGGACTGGACTCCTCCGCTTTCAAACCGACTGCACGATCTTTATATCTCAACATAGTTCGCATTATTATCTACAGCCTCAGTCGTCTACTATAAGACTACTGCTTTGTAATGGGAGACACGGAGCTTTATCGACGCGTTGTGAGTCACTTCGCTCACAGGGAGTTCTTTGTCTTGTCTTCCCTGTCGCTCTTTCTATCTAATTATTATTGTCGCCTTTCTTTGCATTCTACTGTTTTTTGCTGCTATGTCTTCCTTCCTGCCAGACTCACTGTTAGAATCAATGGCCACTCCGGACTCCAAGATCGCAGAGTCAGGCACGGCTCCCGCGCTTTGCTTCCTTTGTCTGCTTATTGCATCGTTGTCATTGAAGACGGAGATGCCGTGGCTTTTAACGCGTCATTCATCAGACAGGCCGTAACAGCAGCAGAGTATGTGGGCTTGGATGTAGCCAGGAGTGGGTGGAGTTTCCGCCGAGTTGCGGCCCATCATTCGTGACTCCATATCCATGATAAGCTGCACCACGCCCGCCTCGGCTATCGATTCAAACCTGGTGGTGACTGGCTGCATCTGTCGAGCTAGTGATCCTACCTGAACGGCGTACGGTGCCGTTTGTCGAGCAGGACTAGAGTACTTGCTAATACACTGTAAAAGTAATAAATGATATTTGCAGTGAAAAGAAACATTTTTTTTTCTTGTTAAAATATTTATGGCAAGACCAGGTATGAGTATATACAAAATTGTCAGTAACAGTGACGAGTAGCTCGTAACATGTGCTCGTAGCGCCGCGTATCACAAGTGAGCCAATGTAGTACCTACTCGGCTAGTCTACGGGGAACTTCATATGTTATTGTTTTCACGTAGGTGTCGGTGACGTTATGACGTTTACCACGTCACGTGCTAAATGGTATTTTCTCGTCTTGAAACGTTAAAAATGCGTATATTATGTAATGTCGTCTCATAATTAACTGACTCCTGCGCTCTTCTTTGTACTGTACAATAAAAAAATAACATATGAAAATACACGAACACGTTAAGAGTTGTTGATCATTACATTTTTTTTGAACAGACCATTACTTTACACAATCGCCACTATTCGGTTGGTTGTAAAATAATTCGGAGCTGGTTTAGTACTAGGTGGGTCTCCTTCAATGAATACGAAGGGCCCTTTATAAACGTTCCTACTTAGATATGTTAGTGCTGAGGCCAAATCATCTCATCAAATTTATTTGGCAAACAGGGGAGACTTTGAACTAAACAATTTTATTATAAGCGGGAATAAAACGCTTAATCATGGCTACGAGCCAATAAATTGTAGTTAAAAGCATCGCATATCATATCTATGTAGCAGTCGGATTGTCTAAATTGCCGTATTTCATTACGGTCAGTCATTTTAAAAAACAGGGCCGTTTTATTTTGTGGCGGATGAACGATTAGCCGGATTGAATGCGGTAGCCGAGTTAAATTACACCAGAAACAGATCGGCTGTATACAATATCCAATTAATCTAGCCTTGTTGAAATTAAATGACTCATTGTCCGCCTTTTTGCAACGTTTTAGCCCTTATATTAACACTCGTTGCTTAACATTACAAAAACAATGGCGTGGGTTGTGGAATACAGAGAAATAAGAAACTATGATGGTAGGTTCAGAGATAGGTTCCAAGGTCGGGGGCGTACGCCTAAACGGTCCCGACTAATCCTTCGTGGTTCGGATATTTTTTATTTGCATTCAAAAAACTTGTGCTAATTTCATACTCGTATCGATCACTACCATTGCCTAATCTCATGAGATCGATAAGGCTAAACGTCAGCATATTGAAGAACGTGTCGCAATGACGATCCAGTTGGTCGTTGGACCGCCACAAAGTTTTTGAAAATGGCTAATATTATACGGCGATTTGTACTATGTGACTACGACATCTATATATAACTTTTAAAAATAATTTACATTGACGATAGTTAAACCTTTTTTATTAACTACGGTATTTATGTATACTAATAATATAAAGTTTAAAAGTTTATTTTTTTGTTTGCACGCGCTAATTTTAGGAGCAGTAGCTCCGAAATATATATCGAAATCCGAAATATTTTTCTGGTGAATAGCCCAACTATTGAGGTAGACTATAGAATTGGAGTAACGCGGGTGAAAACGTGAGGGTAACACATGCTAATTATCAATAATTTCTGGTTCTACTTAAATAAGCTATAATAGTTTATTCAAGGAAGTTTTTGAATATATGGAGATACTTACTTCTTGCTGTGTGCGTGTTTTTATGATTCATCATTGTGCTTGGATCTACCTAACAATAACCCAAGTATCTACTTAGCTGAAAGCCAAACATATTTTAAGTCTGTTTTCTGTCTTGTCCTTTAAGTCCTACATAGAGAAATCTAACCTTCATGTATTCTATATTTAAATTATACAAAACGAAAACGAAATTATTAATTTAAAGAATAAAAATTAATGAAATTTTAAAAGTATGATGGCATTCTCCAATGTGCACTTTAAAGATGTATTCTTTTTTATATCCAGGATCAAAAATGTAAGAACATACTGCGTTTTGATAAGTTGTCAACTGAGCACAAATATTTTATAATAGGTTTAACTAATAAGCTTGCCTTACTATAATTTTACATGGGATTTAAAATTATCATATTCCTACGTCGATAATAGATAATAAACACAATTATTATGTATTTTAAGTTAAATATAAGTAGAATAAGTAACAGTTGCATTATTTTGGCGTTTCATCATCAGCCGGATGACCTCCACTGCTGGACGTAGGTCTCTCCCACAGAGCGCCACAGGTCACGGTCACAAGTCACCTGCATCCAGCGTCTCCTTAACCAAGCCGTCCGTCCACCCCTCCGTATAGGACGTCGTGCAACACTCCGTCTTCCGGTGCGGAATTGACGTCATTAAGTTACCCAATATTTATATCGAAAACGATGCAAGAGCATCATTATAATAACACTTTTTCGCCCCGCGCTTTAAATCTACTCTATCTGTACCCAACAATACGCTAAGCTCTTATTGTACGCGCTTGCTAGTATTAAGAGTGTATGGCACTGGAGTGCACAATCCTGAACGTAAATGTCGCCGTCCCCACGAATGTACTACAACAGTAAAATACTATCTTCAGAAAACTGTGGAAACATCGTAGCAATTTGGATAACATTATTAGATTTTTGCTAAAAAAATTAAGAAAAACATTTATTTGACTACAAAATTAAGGACACTCACAATACTTTAAGACCTTTAGGCTGCGCCAAATTATTTAGGTTAAGAACAAGCTAAGTAGGCATGTAAGGCATGGTACCTGAAACTGGTTGCCAACCTCAACAATTTGCGTCTCCTGTATGACGTGCCTAGCAATCTGAGAGAAAAAAAATAAAAGAAAAATGATAATAATGAAATGAAAATAAATACAAAAAAATAGTGACTTTTTACAGTATAGGGGTGCAAACGTGTGGCAGAGCCTTTTTACGACTACCATCGCCCATAGACATCCGCATAATTACTATACCTATGCGTTGTCCTCCTCTTCTTCTATGAGCCACCGGCTACTCATAAACAGCAAGAACACCAAAAATGACATTTTACATCGGTGCCAAATGATAGTGGATCGTCCTTAAACTTTATTTTTATTAAAATGACTAGTGTTATTACTACTTTGAGCTAATAGAGGCTGGTGGCCGGTCACTAGCAAAATCAATTAAATATATTTATGTGCCTTTTTTCATTATCATGCCTCCACCGCTGCTAGTCCTATTCTCAATGGGCTTGGCACACAACTAGTTTCCACGATTGCTATTCCTGTGTCACCAGGTGCGACAGCCGCAACCACTATGACCCTATGATATGATCGCAGGGAGCCGAGGGAGAAAACTGTCTCCAGACAAGCAAAAAATTGAACCAGAAATAAATATGAGGCGTAGGAAGTAAGTGCAATTCGTTATAGTTCTACCATAAAGTACAAATTCGTCTAACGGAAAGTGTCCGGATTGAATCCGAAACTTTGTACCCAAATTACGCTTATTGAAATGAATTTCAATAAATCAAGGCTCCTGAGAAGGTTAACATTTTACCATTTGAGACTAGATTTCCTCTTTTCCTTTTATTGAACTCCCAATAAGACCCCGAATATCTTACATTTTTTATGTCATCTAAATCTAAAAACAATCTAAGATATTAATGTGGTAGTATGATAGTAAATTACTAATCGTAATAGGTTAGGCATAAATAGCGGTATTCTCCACAATGTTATACAAGTATCGAAATAACATTAATTTTATGTTACTATTACAATAGAGTATAAGTTTGAAATGAGTTATTCTGTTGAACTCAGAAATAAAGTTATGTAAGTACTTGTTTATGAACTTAACTACTTCCTTGGTCTGGTGGGATTTCAGCGGTGTAAGAAAGAGACATGCATATGTTTGAAGCGGATCAGTCTGTGTTATTGTGACTTTGCAATATCGAAATTATAGTTCGATTCAAAAATATGCGCGACAATCCCAAGCTATAGAAAACAGATGAGACAGTCCCTCCTGTTTGACTTGTGAGGTGGCAAATCAAGTGGTAATTACGGTCTGCATCACTGTGGCGAGGGCATGGGCACGGTTCACCACATTGTCGTAACTTGTGCTCCATGGAACAGATTTCTTTATTTATTATAGAGACACACGAACAGTAGGAACCTGATGATAACTACCGACACCCATAAACACCCACATCATATTTATGTAAATGCGTTGTCCCCCTTTCCTCCTTCTCTCATAACGATTGTGAGTCACTGGTGGCCCACTGACTACTCACAAACTGCGGGAAACGTGATAGTGAAGCTTTTGATTTACGGCGGAATCATGTTAGCGAGAGATGTCTCCCCGGTCGAGTCCGCCCAATTGCGTTACAATACAGCATGAAAGTAAAGCGGCATTTATTCATTGAGTCTTTTTTTATATTCTCAGATACGTGGGTTGCTCGGTAGCAGGAAGGCTTGCCATAGCTACGTTTGCGCATAATGTTAAAGTCATTATTTACATTATGAGGAACATCTTCAATGAGATGGTTTTCTCTGTCAGGAAGAGTGATAGCATTTTAGTGATGCAGAAGACCATAGTGCCGATACGCGGAGGGACCTAGAGATCGCAAGCTGCTGCACTAATGTGTCTCACTGGTGTGTGCTGGTATGGTACGGGGTACATCTTTGTAAACTAAAGTGAGAACATTCTACGCAGCGCTGTAATTATAGTGTAAAAGTGTGAAGACACAAGTGAACTCTTCATTCCATTCATTAATTCATTAATTCATTAATTCATTCTCCTATACTAATGAGACGGCTGTTGAATACGCCTGGAGAGAAATCAGACACAGGAGGTAGTTCCTAACGTGTTAAATTCTACTCTACATTCGTGTACAAAAAAAAAAAACAAATACGATCTCCAGATCTCTCTCAAACTGCGGCAAAGCATGCTCACCATTAGACGTAATAACGTCTCACTTGAAAAGAAATATATGACAGCATATTCACCTAAAATCAGTCTCAGATACATACGAATTTAATTAAAAAAATAAATTAAAGAAGTCTCTTCAGATGCAATAGAGTGTCCGTCTCAAGTATCAAATAGTTAAATTTGCAATTTTATTCAAATTTATCGAGAATTTCGCTCGAAATTCGTTGCTCCCGAAGCGATAAATGAAAGTTCAACAAAACCATGAACTGTTTCATGTCTGGGTAGGACAAGCATATACAGTGTATTTATTTCCTTTGAGAAATATTTATGATATTCTCGAAGCTCCCGACGGGATATTCCCGGATTTACACTTTTTCAAATCACAATGTTTCTTCTACAAGGATATTTGTAAGTGATTCTCTTGCATTACTCTCATCTAGGCTTCATTAAGAACATTATTTACTTTAAGAAAATATTTATATGTTATTATATAACTATCATATAAAAATTTCTTAGAATGAATAAGATTTTTACATATGTTTATGTTTGCTACCCCGGCTTCAGTCGTGAATAACAGGTGCCGGATAGTCAACACAACAATCGTTCTGTACATCGGTGAACACGAAAATCTGTTTAGTAGATTTGGAGAAAATTGATTACATATAGCTTTGGGAATTTGTTTTACAATATGTATGCAAGTGATAAGTAAATTAAATTTCCTGACTTGCTAAATAATCCTTGTAACTTTTCATTTACATTATTATTTTCTATTTAATCATCTGCACATTATCAGGAAGGCAGGAATTAGGAAGAGGTATTACCATGCTGCATAGGAGGGGGTAGTGCCATGCATAATGCATGACACTACATCCTCCTATGCAGCGGCATTGGGCCGGCATGACGGGGAAGGGGGCAGGTACCTCTCGCTCACATAAGTTGCCTTGAAGTGACGTGAAGTGAAACGCGACACTGAAGATCGCGTTTCTTGCAGTTTGTGAATAACCGGTGGCGCGATAAAAGGGACGAGGGCAGCGCATCGGCATAGTAATTATGTGGATGTTCATCGGCGTCGGTAGTGTAAAACGGCTCTTTATTTGCCTTTTATTCTATAAAAAACATGCAATGAGAACTCAATAGTTACGATTAAAGTCGCTACGTAGCCATGTTGTTATCGTCACATTTAAAGGAGCGTAAATTTTTAATTCGTTGCACGTACTCGATGAAATGGGGAGTTGGGAGGCACGAACATAGTGAGATAGAGCTGATTCACACTCGTTCACGACTAGGAAGTACCGTCTCTAGCCCTTTTGTATACTCAGTGAACTTTTTTGGTACATATTGTAGGATTTTCAATAGGACTCCTGTTACAGTGGACATCGAATGGAGATATTCTGACAGTGGAAAAATATAAAACACAAATAAATTAGATTAGCTAAAGATTCCAAAGTGGCGGTTTAGCTCTTGGATGATTTTTGAAATATAAAAAGTAAAATGCTTATAATCCAGTATTTATATTTATAAAGATAGCTGAAAAGAGTCCTTGGAACCGTAGACCGACTATTTTTAATTTCTGCTACCTATTTCTAAGGTATAGAAGATTGATAAAGTTGTTAATTATTAAGGTGCACGTGTAGTAGGAGGAAGTGGCACTATCTTCTAAGCAAACAAGCGATCGGAGCCTATTTAATTACCGACGTCCATAAACATCCTCATAGAGACTATGTAGATGCACTTCCCCTCTTCCTTGTCCACAGATCGCCGGTCGTTCACACACTGCACGAATCACTATTGTAAACAAAAGGTAAACGGTCGTGCCAGCCCAGTTCTGGTGCAATGCAGCATTCTATTACCTCTTCCTAAAATTTCATCGGATATCATTTATATTTTCTAGGAAAGTTTTCAGGAAACTACAATGCCTTTACTCTCAAGCACGAACGCACGGTGTTATGTAATATCATGACAAATTGCACTTAAAATCTATAATGCACGGGTAATTTCAGGGAAATTAATTGAATGTCCCGTTGTAAATTACTTTAGAACTATTATTATCATAATTAATGTAATTCCCGGATAATAAATCTTCTGAAAAATTACTAGGGTTGCCACATAATTATTTACTTAAATGAGTGAAAGTGTGTTATGCTTCTGGCTATTATTTCAAAGCTACTGCAGTTTATTAGAATTTTGTTGCACTAATATGCATAAACTGACATGAATATAAATAGCAACATTTTTCAGCTTTATTTTTCATTTTTTTTAATAAATATGTTTTCAAATATACAAAGGCATCGTTAAAATTATTTAGTATTTAAAAATTTACTCGTAGAAATTAGGAAATATTACATAAATAATTATGCATGTTAATACAACAAACAGGCTATGTTGAATTACTTGTGTTTTTTCCATTCAGTACAGAACGACTCTTGTTAGATACTGGTAAAGCAGCTATAATATTTTATATTTACTGTTGCACAAATGTTTAAAACACTTTGCAATGTTGAATACTGCGTATTCTGGTAAGTTGATGAAATGTGCTGCAAAAGTGCTTTAGAAGGAAATGAGGCAGGAAGGAAATGGCAGGTTGTAAAATTCAATTATGACCTTAACAAACCTATGTAGAATAAATAAATAAAATGTTTGTATTAAAGTTGATCATTACGTAGTATCATACTTAAGAATTTATAAAAGAGAATGCACATTATAGTTGTCAATGGTACATCGATGATACAAGGCGTACGCAATTGCAAAAATAGATAATATTATTAGAAGAAAGATTATATAAATGTGCTCACTACACACCATTATCCCTTAATCATTGTAAGACAATACGTGAACTATATTGTTTCTAAGTGTAGTAAAACAACATCTTTAATTATAAAATGTTAGAAAGAGTGGGAACGGAATGTTTAAATCTGTTTAATGTATTAGTTCTAAGAGTTGAACAGTAGCAGATGTGAGAATGGTCGAGCACGGTGCAGGCCTGGTAGACTATTAGATTAGAGTTAAGGATAGTTAATATTAGTCTGATCTAATACTTTGAAGAGGACGCGTCAAGTCGAGAGTTGAGTTATTTACTAACAACGTGGTCTTTCTTGACTCCACTTAATCCGTGATGTAATGTGGGTATGATAATTATAGCCATTTTTTATATTTATCACATTGTATAAAAGAACGGAATATCATTATCATGAATATATACTTTAATTAATTATTTATTTCATAGTATGCTTTATAATTTGAATGGGTTTATTTATTTGTAATATTCTTTGATTATTATATAGTAAGTGTTCCTTATAGTCACACTGCCTTCCGCCTTACATTCCAGATATCAGTGAAAAACGGTGTCGGTGAATCTTAGTTCTCCGTCGCTTCTGTTTTGTTCTGTTCAATTCTGCCCCGTTCCGTTCCGTTCTATTCCATTCTATTTCATTCACTTCCATTCCGTTCCGTTCCGTTCCGGTCCATTCCATTCCATTCTATTGTATTATATTCTATTCTAATATTTTTTTATAATGAAACTACTTTTACGAATTCTATCGCGGTCTTTTTAATAATTTAACTAGGCCGAGGTTTCATAAGCCCTACAGCAACCATGGTCACGGGTAGACTGGTTGCTGTAAAGCTTCTAAAACATCGGGCTAGTTAAATAATTAAATAAATCGCGATATAATGCGTAAAAGCAGTTTTATTGTAATGAGTAACATTCGCATAAAGCTAACACATCAATAGTAATATATTTGTTAAAAAGATAAACATTGCTGTTTTACACATTAATACGCTGTAGAATTGTTTGGACACAGAAACTTAAATATTTAAGCCCAGAAGCTTTATGCAATTATCAACCCTAGCGTACTGGGCGGAAACATATAGTCCGGTGCACACCACTTTGGTATCCATCACAAAAGCTTTGTAGCTCAAACATATTCTGTATACACGCGTTGTATTAATGGGCTGTGTGAAATCAATTTAAATGCAAAGTGGCTTGATATAAAACATATTTTTTATTGAGGTGACGCAAGTTTTTTTTTTTCAGATCTTTCATCTGTCACCACTCTTTATCCATTTCTATCTGTTTACTCATCCTGTGATTTTGATTCCAAACAGATGATACTTTTAATTTTCACAGGGGTCGGTTCCTGGACCGATCCTGTGGAACGGCGTGTACGACTGTCCTCCTTGTCTCTTCCTCTTCTATGCTCAGGGGAGGGAGTAGAAGTGGCGTGGCTGGCCGTGTTAGATGTAGACTTCGTTGGGCTCATCCTTGACGCTATTTTGAGACCAAAGGTCGTGAAGGCGGTGACTCGGCAGACTCCTCCCTATCCTCGAAGACACCGCCTGCAGGCAGCTGTATTCAGTTGTCCGCCAGAGTCTCACTGCGAAAAATAAGGGCAATCTGTGCTCTACACAGAGGCTCGTCGTGGCGAGATTGATTGGAGAGTACCGTACCATTTCGTGGGCTGCAGCTACTGCTCTGGCCGGCGATCCCCCATGGGACCTCGTGGTGGAGGTTCATGCCGCGATCTACTCCTAGGTCTTGTCCCAACCAATGTACTATTAACAGGCGAAATTCTGGATATCGTACATTCAACAATTTCTCTTGGAATGGCACTTTTATTTATTTATTTGCAAAGACATGGTACATATAGTATCACGAACCAAATAGGTGAAGAATAGCATGCTTTGTATTGCATTTAAATTATATGTAACAGTTTTACACAATTACGTTAATTATTAAATTATATCTTTCACAATAATATGTTTACAATAATTATTTTTCTTAGTTGCTAAGTAGTTTCTTTCATATATTCATAATCATATTAAAAATTACGAAAGTATTTCAGTTAAACTATACTAAACTCTGAGTTGCAGCGGGACCTCTATATCACAAAACTTGCAAATAGACTTAGTACTACAGCATTTGCAGTTAGAAAAATAAGACTAATAATAGATGAACATGCAGCAAGATTAGTTTATTTTAGTTACTTCCATAGCATCATGTCATATGGCATACTGTTATAAGGAAGTGCTAGACGCAAACGAAATATACCATGCTCAGTCTATGAGCAAAGTAAATAATTATTTCCTGGAGCAATTTACAAGCCTCTACAATGGGATACCGGAAAGCATCCAAAAGCTACCAATTAATAAATTTAAAAAGTTGTTAAAGAACGTTCATATGTTAAAGCTAGTATTACAATGTTATAGAGTTTATGACAAGTTTCGACACCGTGGCAATAAGATGCTTCCCGCACACTGTTACTGTATAATAAATATTGTACTTGTTATATGCCTATATGTGTTGATGCGTTACGTCATGATGACATTTGGAGGGAGGGTTGTGAGACCATCCTATCAGATGGACACTCCTGAAGTATTACGTGTACGACGGCAAGCTATAACACATCACTGAGGCCCACACCAAGGTGTCCTCATTTCGTGGCCTTCGGGGCCGTACTATATATTGTATGTGTTGTACATAGGCAGTAGTCGTCAAAGCTGTCATCACAATATAGACTATGTAAATATCCTTACAGATATGCAACAGTGATAATTTGATAAATTGCATATAATATACGGCGAGACAAACTCAGCGGGAGTTTGTTTCGCCGGTTCTTTCGGTTTAACCAGTGGTAGATTTAGTTAGTGACGTTCAAAAAGTAGTGTTATAATTCTTTTTTGAATTTTGAATGAAAAGAAACATAATTTGTCATCTTTGCATATATTTACAAGATCTGATATTATAATGGTTGGGGATTATGATACAACTATAAATTGGACGCCTTATTCATCACACTTAAAAAATCTATTTAATATGTTCAGTAATAAACCACTGAATATATTCTCTCTACGTTGTGTAATCTCTACAATATATAGCTATCTATTACCCGATAAAAATAAAGGCTCGCCTTGTTCGGTACATCTAAACAGTGGATTGTCTAATGTTGTCAAAATTTACGTTTTTGCGATTCATCATAATTTTCATCATAAATAGTGTGTTAGAAAAACGGCAACCGGCGTGTTTGTATGAAGAGAGATAAGAATAGCCTAGCCTCCTCTAGGTAAGCAGGTAGTCAGTATGTGTCGGTTCTCTATACTTAACAAAAATTTAGGGAACTGGTGTGAATGTGCGTGTAAGCGTAGGGTGTGTGTGTATTGAAAAAAAATAGCGTCTTATTAAACAGCCTTATATACAATTTAAAATGGTATTTTGCAAAGTTGTTTTATAACAATATCTCTAATCGCAAACTGACTCATTAGCAAGGAACATTCAAAAACTTAAGTCATTTAAATGACAAGCTCAAAGAAATATTATTTTTGTTCTAAAAAAATTATATGACCCATTCGTTGGTCACGTAATTCTGCTCCAAGAGCCAAAAAGAGGAAAGTTAACTAAATAATTTTCCGTAATAAATATGTAGAAAAAAAAATAAGAATGGCATAATAAATACACCTTGTTGAGGCTTAAGCGACGAAAATTCTAAATTTAATTCTCTTGGGTGAGGCACGCAGGAATGTCGGCCGGTACTTCCTGCTCTAGATACATTTTCAGCTTAAATATATCCACGATTATTTTATAAAGAGTTACAAAAACTTTTTGCTGCTATATATATATATATATATATATATATATATATATATAGCAGCGTCATCGAGTTAATATATGGGGATTATTAAATGGGGTCGGTAGAGTCGCTGTGTGACAAAACTAACTATAAATATAAAAAAGTACTCGATGATGAAGTTGAGATTCTTAAATACGACTTTTTTTTTAAATCTCAACTGAGCGATTTTGAATTTCTTATTAACTCTCCTGAGCATCTGAAGAGCAAATGAAAGTGTTCAGCATACTTTCATAGACTTAGGCTATGGCTTGATAATATTAAATCCGAGCACATGTCCTCTCATTTCACGCCAAGTAGAGTGGCACTGTTATAATACAACTTGCGTGTTTTTCCATATAAATAATATCGCCCAGTGGCAACCAGGTTGGCTACTTAATATTTTCCACAGGTATAAAACTACACATATACCATAAATATTATACCCACCGCCTACAGAAGTCCCTCGCATCCTATAGGAAAAACACGATTTCTGGCCACCCAGGTGTATCTCGATTGTACGACAGATCAAAATCCTTATACTGGTACAGAAATATGAAACAGGATATAGAAAGTTATGTTAAAAACTGTAAATCTTTTCAAGCTAATAAGCAGTTGTAATAGAACACCTATGGTGAATAATTCCACCGCCACTCGACCAAACGAAAAACTTTTCTTCGTCTTAGTCAGACCGTTGCCAGAAAACGGAGGTAACCAATACATATTCATGTTGATATTACAAGACGACCTGACCAAATACTTTAAAGCCTTTCTTTAGAAAACTTGTTCAGCTGTAGAAACGGCTCAGTCACTCGTATGTTACATTTCTCATCTAGGTATCCGTAAGTCAATAATTACAGATCAAGGTACAAAGCTTTGTTCCGACTAATTAAAAAAACTAGAATGGCTTTCCCGTATAAAACATGCATACACGTCTCAGTATCATCCACAAACATGTGGTGCGCTTGGAAAAATCACGCGACGCTAAAATAATATTTGCGGTGTTACGTAGTAGAGAACACACACACATGGAATCTTTACTTATGCACAATTGTGTTGGCACATAATTCCAACGTCCACACAACCGCAAGCTTCTCTCTATTCGACCTTGTGTTGGAGCATAAACCATACTTACCAAAGTCAATGGATACGCTCGAAAATAATACATATACCGACTACTCGCGAGCGCTCAATCATAGATTGTATTACATCCGTCAAAAGCTCTACGTAACATTCGAAGGTCAAAAGAAGGTTCAAAGCGTTATTATGTTTCACATTCTCCTTCAATAACGCTACAAACGCGGGCTATTCGACATTAGTGGTTCTTTATTAAAAACATTCTTCGTAGATACTGACGACGCTTATAAGTTTACCAACGCTATAAAACGGGTACTGTCACATGAAAATCAATTTGTCAAAACTTATGCATGATAATATTCATGTCACAAAGTGTACAATTTCAATGTTAGATGTTATGTCTAGGGTAGTAGCTCCATTTCAAATCTTAATTTTAGGCATGATGATTGTGGTCTTATTTTTAAGAACAATAAGAGGCTAAACATATCTTTAGTAAAATGATTTTTTCTCTAATTAATTAATTTAGTTATGTTTAACGGTAATAAGGTTTCGAGTATACTTATTTTCCATGCTTTCTTTTTCTAGCTTAATGTTATAATGTTTAATAATAATGAATAATATAAAGTTCATATTTGCTTAATTATAATCAATCGCGAGTCACGACAATTGTCTTACTTTTGTTATAAAATTATAAGTAGTCTATGTTTTACCGTATGTAATGCCATCACGAAATCAATCACAGTTTTCTATTTTAATACATATTATATTGATCTTATGAGTCATTTTCGCAAGTTTTACATTGATCACTACTGATCGTTTTGATCAATCTTATCGGGGGGTGGTCATAATACAACTTGCCTGTTTTTCCATATAAATAACATTGCTGAGTAGCCAACCTGGTTTCTGGAAGGTGTATTGTTGCGAAATATGCAGTATTATCTTCTTTAATAAAATTACACAATTAAAGAGTAGATCCAGTTTAAGTAGTTTTACAACTAAGTTAGTTGTGGGCGCATAGTTTTAATTACAAGTTCTGTATTCATAATTATTTAAAGGGCGTAAATTCAAGTTTTCTTTTTTTTTTCAAAACCTTCTGGAACTCATCCCGTAACAGCACAAATTGAGAGGTACCTCACGTATGATACAGCTATAATGTGGCGACGTTCCCCTAAACTATAAAATATAAACATGAAAGAATGAGTACATTGACGATCAGTGGAACATGCAGTACTTATTTACCGATGACGTTACAATTATAATTTTTTTATAGTATTTGGGGCAAACGAGAAATCGTAGCCGTTGAAAATTAGCGACGCCCGTAGACATATGCACCGTTATTGACATTCCTACTTATTATTGTCATTTGCGTTGCTGGCCTTTCCTCCTCTCATCAATGGAGGCCACAGTCTACTTACATATCGTACTCTGTGGCGGTGTATGCTGAGCGAGAGGTATTTCCCCGGTCGTGACATTAATTGCATTTGCAATGCATCATAGCACAGCCACCTACTGATTGCTTACGATAATTAACGTTTGTGTGGCGACAAAAAGTGTTTTAATGAATACTCTATAGTTAACGTTGTTTCATCTTTTAACAGTAATTACGACTCGTAAAATTGAACGACACGGAAGAAGTAATAATTAAATACTGAAAGATTTTATTATGATTTAATTAACATTTGTTTAATTTATAACAATGGGCCTCGGATGTCCACAGTCACAGACAATAATAGATCTGACATTAGTGGAAACTGATTTTTGTCACAGTGACCATACGGTGATAGCTACACATAAAGGAACGGTTATGGTCTTACTTTGAAGATCCAGCCGTAGATGTGCAGAAAAATAGAGGATTCTCAATTGAAATTTATTTAAGCAAAAGTAAAGTAAATTATTATCGACAGACTCCACTGCCTGTATGCTATATATAGCTACTTATGAACATAAAAACAAATTAAAGAACATTTCTAGGTGACTGTTTGTCGTTTATCAAAGCGAGCTTGACTTACCTTAACAAATCTGGGGCCGGTGAAAAAGTGTTAAGTATGTATCCTCATGAAATTAATGTCACATAAGATACATGTTACGCGAGGAATAGGCTCGCTGAAGTGGCAATGGACTGGTCACACACTCAGAAGAACAGATGGCAGATGGGACAGTAACGTTCTGCAGTGGAGGCCACGTCTAGGAAAACGAAGTGTTGGTCGATCGTTCACCAGGTGGGAAGACGATCTTCGTGCTTTGCCCGGTCCGGGATGGATGCGAGTGGCAGGAGACCGGTTGTCTTGGCGTTCATTGAGAGAGGCCTATGTCCAGCAGAGAACTGATAAGGGCTGATAATGATGATGATGAAGATACATGTTGATTGATTGATTGACTACTACTTCGAACGTTCTGCCAGGTATTCGAAACTAGGGGCAATGTCTCTTTCTGTCTGTCTTCTGTTTCATGATTGAAGTTGGGACATTTCAATTGTACCTAATATATTTTTTATGGTAGGTTCCATCACACATCAAGAAATTCCATCCGGTGTAAGGATCGTACTCAGTTTGAATTAAGAGTACCAAGAAAGCTATACATATTTTTCTGAAGGAAGAATAATACATGACAATGACAATTTATTCAAAATTTTCCACGTAAACATATTGTCCAATTTGATATTGATTTATGCCTCTAGAGTCAAGGGTTATGGTATAAAGGGTTGAGAAAAAGTATTTGTGATCAAATATCATCATCACATTTAAGTGAATAATTTTAACCTCTTATCAATCATAGACCAGGTCAATGCTGTTAGCTATAGGTATTGTAGATGCCCCTTTTCCTCTACAATAACTTTCCGTCTAAATGAGCAGATTTTTGGCCACGATTCGCCCAGCACTTCCGTTTATTTCTTTTGCACTAACTAGTAGTGACAGTGATGTTGTACTGTTTCGTGCGAGTTGGGATAGTCCGGTGGAGGATGAGGTGGCTGTGCGGGTTCTATTATGTTGGTTGTTACCTAAATTGAGAGTCCTTCTTTGTTTAATTGTGAAAGATAAAAACCACCTGTTATGCATATTCCATTGGAGGAGAGGAGGTAAGACGGACAACGCTTTTGCATAGTTATTACTTAGATATTTATAGGCGTACCTATCAAAAGGCTCCGACTTCTCGTTTGTCCCCCTATAATTAAAAAAAAAATATTTCCTCTTATGATACTTTTACCTCTGAATTAAAATAAATTGAGGTCCATCCTTAGGTTAGGCTGAAGTCTATACAACGTGTTTAGTTTTACCTCTGACTTTACGTAACATAGTCTTAGCTAGGGCTGAGCACAGTAAAATCATACGTTTTAAATTTATAGCAAATTAGCACAAAGTTTTTACTAAGCTCAGAAGGTGCTTATTCCTGGTCAGTAATGCAGTTATTATAGATTTGAGTGCCAACTTGGTGTGAGAGAAAGTGATCCGGAATGTACGGCTGCTCATTCCTTAATGATTATGATGCATGGCGCTAAAGTCTATAGTTACGCATACATATAAATAACTTCCTTCAACATTAAACAAATATTAAAATATATTTTCACTTAATCGCCATATTGATAATTATGTTTTTTTACTTTATGTTACCGTCGCAGTCGGATTGTCGTAAATCAATGTAAACCACCGTGTTTCATTACGGCTAGCCATTTTCTAAAGCAGGGCTGTTATGTTTTGTGGTGGGTCAACGATTAGCCAAATTTTCTTTGCGAGACGTTTTTCAATATGGCGGCTGGACTTTAGTTTCATGCAACTTCATTAGTATAAAGTTTAGAAGCACCGAAGATAATTAAACAACTACACACAAATTGAAATTGTAAAAAGTGTTATTTCGTCGCATATAATACGGAAAAATGAAAACTTTTTTTTTTGTATTTGATCCAATCCGGTAACAGACAGTACTTTGAACCACTATATTTGTCTAGTTTATATCATTACTTTTTGTCAAATCTTAGATATTGTAAGTTACGATATTATAGCAGTGCAGCAGCATAGTGCTTGAGCACAGACAAATTTAGAAGTAATGATTATAAATATGAAGCTGAGCACACTTTATACATTCCCATCTCCATATCAGCAAGGACAGCAAATAAACTATTTTTAAAGAAAGAAAAAAACGTTCCTTTGACCTCAATCAACAGACATACGTGAACACTTCACGCACAGAAATAATGAAAATTTAAAGTAAAATTAGCACTTATATGTGTATATACCTAAAGATAAGGATTTACATTATCTTACGTGCATAGATAATGTAAATCCTGCATCAACTCGTAGCGTGTCAATGCTATCGTGTATTCCGCGCCGAGCGTGACATTCGGTGTGTGCAAACCTATCCGCCGCCAAGTGTCACGTCAGATGTTTAGCACGGTCCTTACACACAAAAATATCGTTAAACATGTTAGTCATCTGACCTGGAATTATTAATATGACATTTCAGTTGACACTCGCGTGCATATAAAATGTACATAAGTTTACATATCGTATGTGTATTTACTCGCTACATAGTTAAACCCCCTCCTCACATGTCAGGATTGTCAAAAATCGAAGTCCGTTAATGCATAAAATTAACAAATATAACCAGGAAATATATAATTTTTCTAGCAACTGATCATTTATTGTAATGAAGTGGTGGAACAATAATTACGATGGGTACACAACTTTATGGAGCAGGGTCACTTATGGACATTTCTTTAATGAATTTGTTTATAAAGTTGAAACGACTAATCGTAGCCATTCCGTAGGGATCTGCACGATCTTCACTCCATAACCCAAAGGGCTACCGGTGCTCATAAGCGGTACGAAAAGCAATAGAACAGTTATTTTTATATTATACACTAACCTTCCTTGGGCGTCGCTCTTTCCATTGGGGAAAGCGGCATGAAAAAATTTTGAGAGAACCGATCATATACAGACAGCCTTTGGGGGCTTCGTTTTATGACATATGCAGACGTAAAAGTTTGCATGTACTTTTGTTATTATTTGACCTAAAACTGTACACAGGTTTTGTATAAATATCGGCAGCGACATACAGGCCACCTGGTTAGGCATTTTCATCACTTATACACAGATAACATTCTACCTGGCAAAGTTAAAAACTTAGAAGAAAATGCAATAATGTTCACCGTAGTCAATCTGTTGAGAGCACTGTCTGCCCAGCTGCGAATAGTATATCAACCCGTTAAGTAATTTGTAGGATATTTTGAAAAAAAAAAAACATTTCATAGTTTGGATGAGAATCGTATAACGTAACGAATCCCCTCCTGCATTAATGAAAATGACCTACCAGTCAGCTTAAACAGCCTAGTAGATTCTGGTCAGACAATCTGAGACAATATAAAAATACTTTTGGTCCCGAAATAAAAACGTGTAGTTTCCTTGGGATATATTTTACGCGGGTACGCGGTACACGCCCAGTAAAGAGAATGCACGCTGTAGTGCAATTATTATAACGTGTAATATGCTCCACAATTTGAGCCAGGGCAAACCTTTTTTCTCTTAATTTAACAAAACAATTACATTTTTATGAGACCGTACTCAGAGGTTGTTACAAACTCATCCATGCGTTATTTCTTGGGTCATGAGAGAAATAAAAGTTCTTCCACAGCCATTCTATTTTAAAATGGGTTTTCTTTTTTATTGCATTATTTTGTTACTTTGATTTACCTTGCATTAATATCAATTCACGTGGACTTCTTGGGATACTTAAGTAATTTCACCTGCCTTAAAACATAAACAGATTCTAACTGCATCTTCAGTTGTTATAAAAAATATTTTGTTTTTAGACGAAAATACTATTAAATAAGTTTCTTTGTCATAAACGTATAAAGGTACCTTAGATATCTCACCAAGCAATTGTGTTTTTGTTTACAATGTTACAGATTTTGTACATAGATAATTTTGATGCCCTTATGTTACAACAGTAGATTCCAAAGAGCTTGTGTTATAGATCGAGAGATACAAAGCCTAGCCAGTAGTGCTTAATGTGGCAGGTCAGACTATGAATATTTGGTAATCGGTAAAATAAAGTGCAAAAGTCCTTCCTTTGTAGTCTGGTGAAGGTAAATAACTTTTACCGGACTACAGAGGTAAATTTGAGTTATATACCGTGAAAGTGTAAATTTGATGACATGAGACCGCCGCAGAGTAAATATGACGTGGCGTTCCCTGCAGTTTGCGAGTAGCTGGGGGCCCATCGGAGCAACTGGGTCTAGAAGGAGAACTTATCTGCATATGCGGATGTAAATGGGCGTACCTATGACTGCCGACACCCATTGATACTTCGAAGAAGCCTATGAGAAATAGAAACCATTTGGGTACCTAAAATGGCTTTCATTTATCGATTGTCACCCTATGATATATAAAACTGGTTGTCTGTAAGTCGATTTATGGACGATATCATTGACAATAGTTCTCTAAGTGATGTGTGAACGCATTGCCCAGTGAAGTGAACGGCACCTCTATTACTACGATCTCCCACTCACAGGCTCCTACATTTCGGAACATTACTATGCTTGGCATTGTTGGTATGAAGTCATACTTTTCTGCCTATCCCTATCGTTTATAGTGAAATCGTTGTTAAAACGTCAAAAAATTAAAAACAATTACTTGGTTTGTCTTACATAGTAGTAAGTATAGATAGTTATCTACAGAAGGGGGAATATAATACAACGAAAATTGAATGCACAAATATTTTAGAACCATCAAATCAGTCCGAACGGACAAACCTGAAACAAATTCTAATAAACAAAATCATAGAAAAATAATTTAACTTTATTGCATCATATACTAGGGTGGATCTAAAAGTTCGTGGAATAACCTAAACGGAGCTATGATGTCTTTTTAAATCTACCATCATTTGTGAGTAAGTGTCATATTGATTTTTTGTGCGCAGTTTCAGTCCGATACTGCACAATATAAATTTTCTGTTACTATTTGTTTGAAGCAATCTGACGCAATTTTCAATAATTGAGAAAATTGAACACCGTGCAGTCATTAAGTACCTCAATAAAAATGCATATCACCAAAAGACATCCATCAAGATATGGTGAGCACTTTGAGGGAGTCTGCTCCATCGTAGTCCAGTATCAAGAAGTGGGCAGCTGAGTTTAAGCCGGTCGTGAGAGCATTAAAGGTGATCCCAGGAGTGGAAAGCCTACATCCTCTACCACGAAAGGAAACATCGATAAAATTTGTGATCTCGTACTGGGTGACCCGCGTTTGACCATTGGTAAGATAGCTGAGATAACAAACATTCGTTATGGCTTGGTGCAACACTTAATAACGGAAGAGTTGGGATTCCATAAGGTTTCTGCTCGCTGGGTCTCGAGGTTGCTTTCAGCTGAACAAAAACGAGATCGATACACAATTTCTCGAGACTGTTTGGAACTTTTTGAGACTGATCCCGAGGTCTTTTTGTATAGAGTTACTAGGGATGAAAGCTGGGTTCACCACCATACCCCTGAATCGGAGCAACAATCCAAACAGTGGAAAAGATCAGACTCTCCTACACCGAAAAAGGCTAAGGTCGTTTTGTCAACTAACAAAATCATGGCTTCTGTTTTTTGGGATGCGAAGGGCATTATTTTTGTAGATTATTTACCGAAAGGACAAACTATAAATTCCAGTTTTTATTGTAACCTTTTATGAAGACTCCGGGAGGAAATAAAAGAAAAAAGGCCGGGAATGTTGCGTAAGAAAATTTTGGTTCATCAAAACAATGCACGTGTTCACACTTCGGTTGAAAAAATGTCTAATCCATGATTGTGGCTACGAATTGCTGCCTTATTCCTTATTCGCGTGGATTTAGCCCCCATGGATTATCATTTATTTCCAAATTTAAAAAACATTTGGGTGGCTCGAAGTTTTCGACCAAAGATGAGGTGATAGTCGCAGTAAACGATTATTTCGCCGACCTTCTGGAATCTTTTTTTTTTCCAGGGGATAAACAAGTTGCTGGTCAGGTGGAAGAAGTGTGTTGAACTAGATGGAGACTATGTCCAAAAATCTACAGAATAGGTAGTGTCATGCAACGGAATTGTGCCGGTACGTCCCGGGAAATACCTCTCGCTCACTTGTTTTTTTATACTTTGTATTAAAACTTATTTTAGTAAGCCATGATAACTTAACAGATTGTATTAGCCCCCACGATAATGCATGGCCAACTCTAGCCGCCGCGCTGCCCCTGGTGAGTGGGGGTGGGGGGCGAGGGGGACAGGGTCCCCTCGGCATAGATAAGAGTATTTACTACAGCTAACCTTAAATAAGTATCGAGATGCATCCTTCCTACCTGCGGGGTGTCTCTCCCCCTATCGACCACGATCTCACCTAGACCGTCATCCGAGATGTCTTATAGTTACCGATGAAATTACACTGGACACGTTCGTCAGCAAAGATCAAAGAATTTTTTTTTATTGAACTCCAAGGTATCCGCTTCCTACATAAAATTCTATATTAAAAAAACATATGTATAAATGGTAACTCCTCAACTAGCGCAACATAAAAGGCGGTCTCACCATAAATACATCAGCGAGATAACGACACGACATAGTCGCCTACATACAGGAACCACTGATAAAGTATTCATAAAGTGACGTTAATTTAGCGCTCAAATTATTACGAGACGGTGCTTGAGTTGTAACGTCACTTTATTACTTTGTGCGAACATTTTACACTGAATTTCGCTTAATGACATTGAATGTCATTTACACGTGTACAGTGAAATAATAATAGTGTTCTTGGACGTTTTAACTAACTAGCTGACAAGGGACTAGCTAACGACTTTGGGTGTAATAAATTTCGACTGTGTCCGTTAGAAAGAGGTGGATGCCGAGATTATGTCCGTGTCAGGGCCACATCCTACACGGTTGGACGGATTTTAACGTCTAAGGAATCGTTACATTCAACTCGATGATGACAAGTGACACTGAGTACATAAAAAATATTGATTCGACAAATCTGGCCTCGGGTTCGACTTATTGTTCGATTTTTATTCTTTCATATTAATGGAACAAAAACAAAAACTCCTACACAACGGAATTCGGGTTAACCGTTGTGGAGACGTATGTTATGTGAGCGAGATGTAATTCCCTGGTCGTACCAACCAAATTACGCTGCTATACAGCGAGGTACGTTTTCTTACCATTCTTGGATCATTCAAACTTATTGTCAGTTTGTGGCCTGATAAATATTAAAGGTTTCACGTAAGTAACAAAAATTTAAAGCCAATCTAGATTTTTTTCACCTTACCATAAATCGTCAGTGCGCTTTATCAATAAATAATAATATTGCTGCTATTGGAGATAAGAAATATCCTTAAAATATGAGGATGTTACTGAATATTACGTAGGCGCAGTCGCAGGCAATAGCTCGTACAGAATGTAAACACAATTTAGTTGAACGCACGTCACACCACTTATTATTATAATTTAGTATACTGAAATACGACGAGCTATTGAGCAGCAAGACGACTCAGAAGTGAAAGTTGCAGAACAAGCACCGATCCGATGTTTATTCGAATCGACCAAATATAAAAGTGAGCGCCGAACAAATACGAAGTATATTTATATGCACTTAATGATAAAGTATCGACAATCAAATACACAATTGATATAATAATACTGTTAACTTTTGATTATTAGTTATACATATATAAATTTAACAATAAAATAAAGTATTTTAATTAAATAAGTTATAAAATTATTATTATGTGTTCTTTGTGTTTTGTACATAGCGGATGTATGTCCTTGTAATATTAGTTTATTACTTAGAATAACATGTTAAATATAAAAATGTAGTTCTAATTAAATAAATTGATTTAGAGATACACATTGTGAATTGATAATCATATGTGTTGGATTATGTACCGAGCGGAAGTCGGTCCATGTAACAGTAAACTAACAAGTGTCCATATATTTGTGTACATTACAATAGATACACGACGCCCACAATTACGTGCAGCATAACGTAACATGTTTCTGGATTATGAAAGTGTCATTAATTTGAGAGTACAACAGTATCTTAACAACTGGAAGAAAAAGAAATTTCTACGTCTTATAAATGTTTGGAAGGAAGCGATATACCTAAACTGCTAAAGTAGTTTAGTTATTATATATTTGGATGCTATTTGCCATTTTATTATTAATATTATTAACAGCATGACATGTCCCACTAAGGGGCAAAGGTCTCTACGTTCTTTCAACACGTTTCTGTTTAGAGCTAGACAGGGACAATCCTTACGAAACGAGTCCATTTATCACACACGCACACACACGTATACATTAACACGCCAGTTCCCTAACGTGTCCCTAAGAGAGAACGGAGCGACACATGTCACGATCCTTACATATCTGCCATGCCACCTCCACTTTCATAACTCTCTTCATAAAAACACGCCGGTTGCGAAGGCTCCGAACACTACCTTCGGACTGGGTCTTCCCTAGTTCTGGTATGTTAGTCTGGGTCTTCCCCGGTGCCTACATCCTTCCACATTCGCATTGTATATCTGTTTCGTTCACCTTACATCCATCGTTCTTTCTACATATCTCAGCCATCGGAGCATGCCCGTTCTCATTTTAACACCGATACTTTCATGCATTCCTAACCTCTCTCTCACTTTTTTATTGTGAAGTAAATTTATTGACCGTTTACGAGCCGTTTTAGGACTACCGACGCCCATGAAAATCCACATAATTACTATACAGATGCGTTGCCCTCCTTCTCCCCCCCTCCCCCTCAATAAAACGCGATACTGAAAATGTAAATGTTGCTTTATGGCGGTATTATGTGAGCTAGAGTTATATCCCCGGTTGTGTCGGTCCAATTCCGTTGCTTAGGAGGATGTAGCGTTATGCACCATGCATGGCACTACCTCTTCCTATGCAGCTTAGCACTTCGTTTTTGTTTTTACCATTTATCGTTTAGTGGTTAACTCAAACTTAGAGATACTATTGTTAATATCTTTGTATATTGCGACTACTTAAAGTGATTAAAAAATTCTAGATCTCTATCTCCATTAGTTTATAAATAAGCTCTAACAGTACGTAAACTATTGCAATATGCCCTAAAGTTTGTGGCAAACTAATCAGAATGTCATGAATTTAGAGTGCTTGTCAAGCCTGTCATTAGTCGTTATAGATTTTATGACGATAGGACGCTAGCATATTGGATTATAAACACTCTTAATAACTTTGTAGAGTGTCACACTCATTTTGCTGGTACCTAGAAAAAAATAACTCACAGGCGTAGGTACTAATTGTGTTAATTAATATGCTAGTTATTGTCTGGTTGAGCATACAGATTGATCCACAACTTAAATACCTAAAAAGTTCTTAACTTCTTCATTTAAATTGACATTTGGTGGGCACTAAAGGGGCTGTGATGTTGACATATAACCTATGTTTAGTGTATGTGACAATAGTTAACTTAGTATCATTATTTAAAAAAAAATAGAAATAGTAACCTTTCTTTTTTATCGCAGAGAAAATGCATTTATGTACCACCCAACGGTCGGGATGAACAGAAAGGGTGTGCACAAAGGACCACTGCCGTCTAAAAATCACTGCGGGGGCCTTCGGCCGCTGTTGTGTAGTGCCTCATTTATCAGCAACAGGACGCTCCGACGACTGGTGGGTCTCAAACACATCTCCTTAGCCCAGTCCTGTTGGAACGAAGTTGAGGAGTACATAAGTATTTAATATGTAGTAAAAATAAAAATGATATAATCAAGTACTAACCCGGTAACGTCAGTTAACTATATCACTTTTATTATAAAATGATTCGTTCTCTTTTAAGACTATTTGTTATTGTAAATTGTTAAATATCTTACAAGTTATGTAGGTACTAAAACCGGTAATAAATTCGCAATGAATTAATGGCAGAGATCTCTAGCATTGCGATGTACTCGTGCTGTTTCAAATTTAAATTTAGCAATTTTATTTTTCACTCGAACAAAATTATATAGAATAGACATTATGTGGGAGATATCGTGGGGTACAGCTAGTATAAAATAAAAGTACAAAATCCCTCAAACAATATTAAAGCACCAATGATAGCGTTTCGCACGTTGCGACTCATTTTCTATTTTGTGGTTTATTTGAAAGGGACATTTTTACGTGTTGAGCTAATGTATGGTCAAAGGCTTATGTGCGGTCTATTGGGTAAGGTTTTTAAATTTTATTAGTATTTACTGTGCTATGACGTGATATTGGGCAAAACAACTGTGTGTTATATAAATTTGATTCGGGAAAGTGCTGTGCTAATGGTTGTGAGAGGTTTTTTTAATAACATAACAAGGCAAACGAGCGATCGAAGTCTTTTGTTGTCTGCCGACATTAATATATATTCTCACTAGTAACATCACAGCAAAAGGGTGACCCCATTCCACATGCCCAATTGGCTGTAGTGAAGGATGGCCCAACTGCAGGTTCCCCACCGAGCTTTCACAAAACACACGAAACGCATAACCGTTCCTAAAAGTAGATATCCTGAAAACCTGTAAATATAGGTAGCCACCAAATACTTATTCGCTTTACAGAGGAAAGTAGATATAGATGCATTTGAGAGTTAGACAGAAGCACAGTTAATTTATGAGTAACAAATCGTTACGTCACTGACTTGAAAACATACAATATCTTGCGATCCCCATTGAGAACGCTCCAAAAACTCTGAAATGAGATCAAGTTGCTACACTGAAATTCGTATTTCCTCACAAAGGATTTAAGACTATAAAAATTTCGGCCTATTTAAAACAGACCTTAAAAATGTTGAAGTACATTAGACTGTGCAATACTGAAACAGATTTTTATGACATGCGACTGGAAAAGCGAATATTTAATACGATTTAAAGTCTTATTTGTATATTAGTATTTACGAAGGGTCACTGCCTCTTTCCTCAAGTGGCCAGTATATTCAATCAGAGATCGTGGAGTGACATCCATAGATTCAGAAAAATACCAAAACACGTATACAGTGAGGGTCACAGATCCTATGTTGTAATAGATGTAAAATATGTGCAAGTAACGAATTATACGCTTTGTAATGCAACTTAAATACGCATGTAAGTTATGTAAGGTGACAATTTAAGGAAATGTGTTTAACTTTTTCACATCCTTTAAACAGTTAAAATTAATTAAAATAATACAGTTTAGGTTGGCATTGGAAAAAATAAGTTTATGTATAACTACGGATGCTTTACAGTTGAATAAGAAATGTTGTATTTTTGTAAATGAATGCTGATATCGCATTTTGGTCAGGCTATAAAAATATTGAAATGTTATGGTAGCATTTTCACGATGATTTCTCATTTCAGAAAAAAAAAATTGTTTCGCCTGAACAAAGTGTTTATTGATATAGAAGGCCCAAAGAGGTCACAATTTTTTTTTTGCGAAGAATATTGTTTTCTGCCATCAAACTCATTGCATACTTCTATCTATACTAAGAATATAAAGCTGATGACTTTGTTTATTTGTTGGCTTGAAAATGCAGGAACTACTCAGGAACTACTAGCCCGAATTAAAAAAATATTTTTGTGTTAAATAGACCGCTTATAGAGGAATGCTTATGGACTACCATAACACTACAACTAATAGGACCGGACTAACGCGTGCGAGAGTACCGAGTGATGCCAATATATAATACAACAGCAAGTTAAAACCGCCACAAAAATATTATATTTCATTCGAATTTATTGCATATTCTGATCATTTATATTTTGCTCCATTACCACGAATTTGTGTTTCACAAAGGGCATAATATATTTATTTCATCGTATACAATATACTCAGAATTAATTTAAATAAGTGCATCGTAATTGTACACTCTCTGTATCAGTGTTAATGAATTTGTTTTAACCAAAACTATTTTCTTCCATTTTAATGAGCCTATAAATGAAAATGTATGTATTTTTGATCATCACAATTTTTAAGGCCCGCCACGTTCTTAACGCTGCCGTCGATGGACGGCAATCATATTCTATAAAAGAAAGTCGTGTTAGTTACACCACTTATAACTCAAGAACGGCAGAACAGATTTGGCTGAAAATTGGTAGGGAGGTAGCATAGAGCCAGGAGACGGACATAGGATACTTTTTATCCCGTTCGACAGCGTTCCCGTGTGACTTGACATGAAACGTCAGTTACTATAAAACGTGGTACAACAAAAAAGAATCAGACTAGGAATAACAAAACGCAAA